>WBNH01001568.1:0-62302 GCA_013401255.1 Urocolius indicus | reverse complement strand
TTAAATATTAAAAAAAATAGTATGCATCAAAGCACAAGCAAACAAATTTTTCTCTTTAAAATACTGTGATATTTCCCCCTAGATAAGATTTAATGGCACTCCATCAACAAGTTTTAACAAAGCCAGGCATTTTCATTAAAAGCTGTTTTAGCAATCACTCTTGAAATCTCTTAATACAATGAATTGTGTCTAATTCTAATAATGTCCCATGGAAAATACAGTGACAGAAGAAGTATGTAGATACTTTCCTTCATTTATGAGCACGTTTTCAGAAGTTTTTTTGTAATTTTGAGTACGAATTTAATTCAAGGGGAATATTTTTCTTCGAGTGATGGTATAATTGACAGAATTGACTTAGAAGTATAGAAAATGCTTCTTTTAACAGGATTTTTTCTAATATTTATGTTCAAGAGTGGCCTGTTTATTATTCAAATTTCCTTTCAGATTTCCACACTTCAGTTTTGCAGGTATTTATTTTAGAGAGGTAGCAAAAGCTTTTTCTTCTATTGAAAGGAAAAATATTTTTGACAGCTGTGGGGGCTTTTTTATCCCATCTTCATGAGTAAACTGAACTTTACTTTTTATTAATATTTTTCCTGATTTTACTACTTTTTCCTGTACTTAGACTTGATATAGAGTTGCAAAATTAGGTCCTTTCAATTCTATTTTATCTTGCATTAGTCTATAACGTTCAACCCTCTTCTCATTACAGTCAGTCTGTGAGCAATAGTTGGCAAACAGTGGCTAACCACGTGAAGACCACACTCTACAGTGTGAGAGGACTTCGCCCCAATACAATCTACCTGTTTATGGTGAGAGCTATCAATGCACAAGGTCTGAGTGATCCAAGCCCTATGTCAGATCCTGTCCGAACACAAGGTAATAGTAGATTTTAAGGCTTGCATGCTTGATCTAAAATAGAAGGAAATGAGAGTTGACCAATAAGTCAGTCTGGCCATTTGACTTTAGCACTCTGACTGAAGGAATCATTACTTGAGTTTAAACAATAAAGATAAGAAATAGTCCGATGTTTGCTATATTAATATGGAGCTTAGGAGAGGTAGGTTAGATCATTAATCGTTGTACATCTTAGATGTTTTGGTTTTGAGTTCACTTAGACTTGGTGTGCTGCTCAATGTCTGGTTTCTATTGAAAGTAATGTGAGCTACCTAAGCTTTTCTGAAAAGTGCTCTGAATACTGAGCTCTCCTCAGTATCTTTTTTCTCTATGTCCTTCTCCATAATAATAGGGATATACTATGATAATGACTGCTTATGACAGATAGACACTGTTTAGCATTAATCAAACGAACTGCACAAAATATCTGTAGTGTATTGATTAATCTAGTCCAACATTTAGGAAGGGAATTAATGTAAATTAAGGCAACTTCATGTTAAGAATAATTTTAAGTTATTCTGGGAAACGTATGGGTCTATGGGTCTTCTATTTATATATTTCTGAATTCTGTATATTATTCCACGTTATAAACCAAGAGGGAAGGTTGAAATGAAATCCCTCATTTACAGGGTGATGATATAATTGATATCTCTGATCTTCCATTGCCATTGATTTAGCTTTTGAATTCTGTACACATTTCACTGAGGTCTAACTGCAGGTATATTACCACAGCCAAATTTTTCTTCACAGCGTGGGCTTTTTTTTGTTTTTTTTTGTCTTTGACAACACATTGCTTGAATGCTTCATTCAAGACTGTAGTTCTGTGTTAAAAAAGTTAGAATACAGGAATTAATAATTTTTTTAAGTAATAATATTTTCAAGTTCAAAGTAATAGCTCTTCTCATGATTAATTTAGAATAAGATCCTCTTTCTTTGTTTATGGAAGTTATAAAAGCATGGGTGGAGAGTGCATCCTGTGTCAGCTTCCAGTGTAAGTGTTTTAAGTCTTTTGCTGGTCCTAGATGGAAAGAGAGAAACAAGAGTAGAGTGGTATTTCTTTATCACATAACCATCACATCCAGCCTTTTTTATTCCAGTATATTCCTGAATAAATCTGTCCTTAATAATTATCCCCTCAAAATAATAATCATTGCTGTAAAACAAGAAACAGAGATGTTGTTTGAAAAGCTGGAATGTGTTGGGCAGGAATTATGGGGTATCAACAAGTTTTCTGTCTTTCTTACTTTCTCATTATTATAGGGTGACTCATGCTTTTCATTGCACCAGCTTTTTAGTCTGCAAACTTATCACTTAGTTAAAAAAATGACTTTGTTTAGCTTTTGTGAGTCAAGGATAGACTTTTTATCTGACATACTGACAAGCAATTTGATTTCAGTAAAAACACGTCTTTTAATTACCTACAGCATGTGTTGCAGCTTCCATTTCCAGAAACTGTTTAGCAGTCAAGCACACCGAGACATGTACAGGATTTATAGCTTCTTTGCAAGCCTGGAGTTTAATAGAATTAAATCATAAAATCAATTGAAAATTAACATAATCTTTTGATGTGATTTCTAATTGTGCCAGAGTTCAATTCAGGCTCACAGAACAATCTGACACAATAGAATGCCTATTCACAGTGGCCATGGAGAAAGGAAAAAATCAGCTATAGCAGTGCTACATAATATTAATTTGCAACAGGTGTCCATGGTAGCTTTAATAGCTGAGCATTTAATTTCCTGGCATTAAGTATAGTAAATAGAAGTCATAGGATTTTATGTATATTTTCACTGAGGGATAAATTAGGCAATGCGTATATCTAAAGTTTTACCTTATATGACTTATACCAAATAAGGACAAAGAAATCAATAATTACTGTAAGAAAAGAGTTGATTTCTTGAATGGATTGTTAACAGACCAAATCATATACTAAAAAAAAAAACACTTTAGGTAAATTATATATCATTCCCATCTCTGGAACTTAAATTACTAGCAACTAACAGTAAGTTCACTGGAAGCTGTTAAAAGAGGTTACAGAGAATATATAAACTTTTATTTCTTTTTTAAGACCTCTGAATTGTAATCAGAATATAGCTTCTTGAGACAGTTTTTCTTGAGCCACAATTTTATTGTTCTAGTACTGGAAGATATCCTTAACTGCTTTTCCAGCTGAAGTCTCCAAGTAATGTGAAAATGTCATTACATTACACGATGAGCATCACGTTTGTGTATGTTTTTAAGTGTACACACTGCAAAAGAGAATTCCACATGTGCATCTGGATGCTCATTTCTTATTGTTATTAGCCTATGTTATTCTCTTCCTTCTGAACAGATGTCCCATTAAAATGATGAAATGCACTTCATACAAAATCACTATGTAGAAATGTCCTTTCTCCTGAGGGAATATAGGTACTTTGTTTGTTGTATACCACACAGTAACTTAATATGTAGCCATAGGTAGCTACATTTTGTAGGTATTTTGTATCAAAGATCATAGCTGTTTGTTGATAGCAGCATAAATTATCATCCTGTAAATCAGTCTTATTTGCTGTCTTACAGATTTATTTTGTTGCATCTTTGTTTCTTGGTCACTTTTAACACGTATAATTTGCTAGACAAGCTCCTTCACTGACATCCATATTTGGATTATGTTCCCTTCAGAGATCTATGGAGCCATTTTTATTTGAATGCCAGTAGAAGTCTGTGGCAATGTTATTTATTAGTGTCTCAGAACTCATAACAATACATAATTATGAAGGTGAAATATCAATGATAAAAATCTACTTTCAAGATATGGATCCATGTGATTCAAACTAAGTTGTTACATTCAAATGTTTCATTTTTTAAAGCATTATCATTTTATTTCTTAATAATATTTAGAAGACAAAAAGATACCACATGTTGCATACTCCCATATCTAAGACTCTCTTCAGAGAGAGAAAAAAAGCATTTATAAATACATTCTCTTTACAAGGACATGATACTGATTCAAGAAGAGGGAAGGTGTCTTTGGCTAGTGCATCCCATGGGAAAACCAAGCACAGATGCCTAGACAGGCATGACCATAATATATCAGTTATTTTTTAACATAGTCTGTACTTGGGTTCCAAATCCCCTCTTGTGGAAAAAACACATATAAAATTCCAGCAGAATTATGCAACCCACTTAGACAACTGACATAATAAGGTCATCTCTAACTATTGGCCAAGAATGGCGTCGTAAGGTCCTTGAAAGATCCATTGAAGGGATCCAGAATCTACTGACTTTTAGAAAGTACTTTTATTTCTTTCTAAGTTGGAGAGAAGGGGCATGCTGTGGTGATATATTAGCTAAGTGATTGCTATAGCCCCACATTCTCCTTTTGGTGGAGTGTAACAGAAAATTATGATTTCCAGGAACTGTATGTAAAAGGACACATTGCACACCTCTTTCTCTGTTTTCTGACACATATTTTGTATTTGCAGTTCCTATTTAGCAGCTTCATTCAGTTTAATATGATGGCATAAACCATTTGTGGTCCCTAAGGATTAGGTATTAAGGCCACGTGGTGCTAGAGATGAAGTCACAGTTTTCCATACATGTATATTGAGTGATCAAGTTCATTCAGATTTATACTAGAAGAAATAATTTTCCCACATACTTTGAAGGAGTCTTTGACATAATCTTGAAAATTCTTGTAATGGAGTATTTTCCTTGGCTTTTTATTAGTTCAGAACGATTTTGACTTCATAAATTGACTCTTTTTTTTCCATATTTGCACTAGATTTGATTTTCTTTGTAAAGGGAAAATTTGCTTTGCAGAAGGAAATGCTATTTTTAGTTTTGTTTCTTGTGTGTGTGGTATGTGGGGAGGAGAAGCTTAATGAAAGTTTGGTAACATATAATGACTTAGTGTCATATATACTCTAACAAAATTTTAAAAAAACAAAACCAAACCTGTTCATTTTCCTCAGTTATAATAACCAATTTGGTTTCAGACATCTGGGTAGCACTATTATTATCTGAGTATTTTGGAATTAGTGAATACTGCATCTCTCTCATTACTTAGCAGTTCTAAGAAAACTTTGCCATTGAGCCTGAGTATTCATTTAAACATATTTCATGATCTCCTACACAGCTAAAGGTGAATGATTTGTTGTCATAACTTAATGAGTTCATATTTAAGCCTTTGTTCTGTACTATTTTAGAAACCATACTAAAAAGAGTATTTAAATCCGATCATTAAGCTAGTCAGTAATTCTTATTGACACCGTATTTAACTCTTCTCATTAAATGAATGCTTTTATGTATATGCCTGGTCTGGCAGATATCAGCCCACCAGCACAAGGCGTGGATCACAGGCAAGTTCAGAAAGAACTGGGAGATGTCATTGTACGACTGCATAATCCTGTTGTGTTGACACCCACGACGGTTCAAGTCACCTGGACGGTAATGCCGCTGTTATAATTATCTTAACAGTACTTTAATTTTGCATGGTTTTCACACCCTGAAACACTCCAGTCTTGACTCCAATGTAGGCACTCTGATAAATTAACATTATACAGGCATATATCTATATAGATGTTAATGAAATGATCTTTTTATTTTGTATTTGAATTCAGGCAGGTTCAAAGTCTTCAGTGTTCAGCTCAAAGTGACCTAGCTGTCTGACTAGAAAAATATTATAAACACCATAATCTAAATGATAATTGATCTGTGAACTCATTATGGTCCATGTAAAAAAATAATAAAAATTAAATATCAACATGAAATTGCTGTTTGAAAAAGCATTTTCAACTTCAAGGCGTAGGGACATCTGACAATACCCTGTCATTTGGTGACCCTAAAGTGTAAAAATAGCTTTCCTGAAGGGCACTTGTGAAGAAAGAAGCACATGATGCTGATGCTTGACCCACTGTTTAGCATCTGGTTTTCTAGCACAAGCCTCACCCACGATCCTTTAATTATGGAAAACCAGAATATTTTTGGCAGTACTTAACAACCTTTCTATTTGAGGGGTCAAACTACTGGGTAGAATTTCTGATACAGTGTTTGGCTTTCAAAAGGCTCTGTTTCCCTTCCTGAGGCTTGAAGGAAAGGGTTTGTAACTGTAGGAGAGTTAGTTCCCAGGGTGCTGCACACCACAAAAGAGTGCTTCACCCCCGGGGCATCTGCCTTAGAGGAAGAAACCCACAGATGGAAGAGTGAGAGAAATAGTATTGTACTGCATGTCACTGAAACAGTTGCATTATTTAGGATAAATTCTGCTAAAGGGGTATTCACAATACTCAGGGTTTTTCTCCTACATGTAATATTGCTAAGAAGTTAATGTGTACAGGAGATTATACAACAGGAGATAAGAAGTGTGATGATAGATTGTGTATTATAAGGATTACTGTTGGTTTTGCACAGCTCAGTCATATTTATGGGGGCTTATGCATCATCCTTGTTTGTACAGAATACTTCAATGGTCGGGGGACAGATTAGACTAGAGAAACCCACACATTTGTCTGTCTTATAAGATTATTTGAAAATGTGTCATTGCATTTTGCCTTTGATGATGTCAACATGTACCTTACCTTTTATTTGAAAATGTGTCATTGCATTTTGCCTTTGATGATGTCAACATGTACCTTACCTTTCTGAAAATGCTATCTGTCTCAGCTACATAACTCCAGGGCAGGCTGACTAATCTTTGTAGCAAACCCTTTTGCCGAAGCAGACATTTGCCCAAGCAGATGGGTCAGTAGTTTAAGAACTTTGCGTTTTGTCAGCCAGTAATTGTAAACCTGGATCACATCCATGTAGTGCTGCTTAGAGTCTTTTCTTGGATGTGACAGCTATCAGAAATACAGTTTCATAGGCTTCCCTTTGTTTTCTATATGCTATAAAAGGAAGCCCCAATAAAAACAGCATTCAGTTTTATGCAATGTAACCAATCTCATTGTACTATAATGAAACATATGTCCGTATTTATGTGTGTGTATATATATATGGGATGTGGGAGGTGTGTATATTTGTATATATATTTCTTTGTGTTTAATATAATCTCTTGGAGCCCCTACTGAACAAGAAATGAGTGAAGAAAACATGGTAAGATAAAGGCAAATTGTTAGGGATACTATGGATATCAGTTTATTGGGAAGATCCCTCAAAGTAATGACCGTATGCCACCTGACAAGCATACATGCCTCTATAGTGAATTGCCCAAGGGACGAATGATACAAAAAAGGTCTCTAGAAGAGCTAAATAGAAACTTTCCAGCACCCAGAACAAAACCCATTAATTAACCATAGTCTCTGGGGGAAAAAAAAAAGCAAAAAAAAAAAAAAAAGCCACACTATCCAGAGAATAAAGTTCACATTGGTAATACAAAACGGTTAGATAGTGTAGCTATCATACAAAAAAGACAGAAGTGCCGTGAGAGTTGTAGAGTCTTTGTGTTGACTTTCTCCAAGTCAAAAAGTGAATTCCAAGGAAGATTCTTGATTACTGAGTTTCTGGCATCTTGACTGACAGCAAATTACCACCAATTTCTTCCTTTCTTTCTGAGATCGTTTTGGATTTTTCTTTTGTTTTTTTTAATATATTTTTCCCAAATTTGAGTTTAATATTTCTCTGCTACTATGTTGCAATTTTAAAATATACTCATACATGTATACACATATTTTGTCTGTTTTAAAATACAGTCAGGGTTAAGAAAGTCAGTGTTTAAAAAAAAAGAGGAGGAATGTCAGGAGTTAGGTTTTCACTGTCAAATTTATTCCTCTTGTGACTAAGTATTGAAGTGTAGATGTAATTGGTCACACACAGGATCTCTTCTTCATGGAGCTATTCAACATTTCTTTTTGTCCTTTTTATTGACTGCATGGTGCCAGGTCTTATTAAATTCATACCATTGAAACCATGCATTAAAAAAATTATTAGTTTGTCTCACATGCTTGCTTATCTGTCATACTCTCAACCGTAACATTTGCATTCTTCACAAATAGTACAGAATTTAACATCATAATGATAAAAATATGTCATTATCCTGACTTTACACAGAGAGGTGAGGTGCAGAGATATTTATTGCTGGTCAGACTTACAGAATCAGATATGCCTGCTGTTATCAAATGGCTAATTTTAAACCTTGGGCCTGATTTATTTTTACTTTTATCAAAACACTTTGCATTGCAACAGCATATGGTGTACTCCAAGCATGTTTTTAGCCTACTTGAACTATAGTTCAGCACTTCTAGCATCACTGCACATTAAACTGAGAGTTTCAATAGTGACCAAATAGGAAATGTTTCCTAGCTTTATAAAGAAGCCCTGTGGCACAAACAGGAATAAAAATCAGTTCTTCAATATGACAAGAGAATTGCTGCTTTGAAATCCTGACTGCCTTCTAGAAGGCTACCAGGCAGAAGGATAATTTATTTATCTTTGTCTCTTAATTTGACATTGATTTTAAATGAATGTAGTTCCCTGGAATCTTCAAGATTAAAGTGCTTTAGACTGTCTTACAATGTATAGTCACCTTATGTCTTGTTCCTGTAAGACAGATAAATGCCTGTTTTATTTGAATTGCCAGAGATTACTGAGTCTGTACTAGTGAGTTCAGCACAGTGTACAAGGTATTCTGTCCATGTGGAGAATTGCTTTGGGTATCAATATGGGAGCAGAGTACTTCTTAGGATATTTTGGTGTAGAAATTTACATACTATAGAGAATATTGCATAAGATATTTAGGATGCAGATTAGCAGGTTTGCCTGAAAAGAGCTTATATTTGCAGCTTGAGCTACATTATGAGTTTCTTGCCATCTTTATAACAACCGAATAGCCTAAATGAATGATCTACCAACCATTGAACCTGTTTTGTTCTCAGCTGTGGTATGTGCAGATTTGAACATGCAGGGAAAATGAGTTTCCTGTTCTGCCCAAATGAAGAGATATCATCACTTTTGTAGATACCTCCCGCACTATGTATTCATCATAAAGAGGATGAGAAGGAGCATGCAGCAGCGATTATACTTGCAGGTTGCCTCGAAGCATTAGGTCACTGCTGAACAGAACCTACCCAGTAATTGCTCTCTTCTATCTTTTAAGAGGAGTATCTGCATTTTCTGACATCTGTCTTTTAAGGGAGAAAGTGTATCTTTAGATGAGCAACTGTTGCAGCACTTTTGAGTGGATGTCACTGCTGCTTGTACAAATTGAAGAGTAGTTAAGAGTGTCGCAGAAAGACTAGGAATAGTCTCTGATCCCAGTATTCAGCACAGAGAGTTATGGCAATCTCTGTAATAATGCTAAGTACTTTGTGTGAGGAAATGGCAACCATTTACCAAAAAAATGAAAAAAAAAAATACAAAAACAAAAGGGAAAATCTAGGAATTATTACATTCATTAAATATGTACCAAACCTATAGAATTTTTTGTTACTTAGCAAAGCTCAATGTGTATGAATATGTATATGTGAAATAAATATGTGCTATACCTCACAAATATCTCTGGATAATCCATGTAGTTGTCTCAGAGCAATGCCTAACTAATCAAAAGGCTCCAAACAAAACAAAAAATCCACCTTTACCAGTAAGTGAAGTGCCCTCTGAGTACTTTTCCAGCATTATGACCATATGAAAGGCCTCGTTCACTCAGATTAGCTTTAAGTGGATGTGAGAGACAGCTTTGTGTCTTCTTCTTGGTACTGAATGCAGCTGAATGTTTATAGAAATCATTACAAATATATGAAAGTGTTTTCTTTCATAAGTAGCTTCCCAGATCCTGAACAATGGAATCATTGTCAATTATCTGAAATTTGGGTAGATCACTCTACTCTGTTGTAATTAAACTTCTAATTGAAAGATCTGTGAAACTTGTGTGAGCCCCAAATCAAGGTGGTTTATAACACCCATAGACATGACAACTGTATTGTACTGCTACCTTTTGTTTTCATATTCTTTGTATTGTTTAGTCTTTTAGGTTAGCAGCTTAGAGGTCAGGGAGGAAAACAGGTATATGATTCTTCTCAGTGAGTTGATGGGTGCATTTGTGTTTGTACTATGCGATAGAAAACAGTTTCCATACCATTTTGTAGCAATACACCATTATTGTTCACCCTAGTCAGTTCTGAATTTTCAGATGTTCTCCACTAGGCAGCAGTCAGTAGAGCTTAAAGGTACAGCAAAACAAAATGGAGAGTTCTAATAAAGTGATGCCATCTTCCAACATATCTTCTAACTCAGAAGTTAGACAGGAATAAAACTCGGTGTTTGATTATTAAACATCATAGCCTTATATTGTAATTTAGATTGAGAGTTTGTGTTACAAAGTGCATGAAAGCATTATTCTTGCTGAATTTTGTGGTAAACATGAGGTTCATAAAGTCTTTATGTCCGTAAAACATTTAGTTAATCAAAGTCAAACATGGATAAAAACAATTTACTCTGATTTACACACTCCCTTCATCTGCAAACAGCTGCTTAATGTTCTTCTTAAAAACACAGCTTGATTCTTTCGGTATTAACAAGCTATTATTGTGAGTTATATCCCTCTTTCAGAGCATAAATTCACTTAAAGTGAATGTAGAGAAGTTTATAAAATGCAAGCTTAATGTTGTTGTAACATATGTTGCAAGCTTTTTAACAGTGACAGTTTTGATGAAAGACATTTCTGCTTTGCTCTCATAAATAAAGCTTTCTTCTTACTTGCCTTGCTTCTTAATGCCTTAAGAAACTGTGTCCCTTCTGAACGCCCCAATGAACTGTGGTTATAAGTAGTGTAATAGACTCTGATTTGTGTTTTCAGTCTTAAATTCATTTTTTTCTTAACAAAAGTCAAACAAACTTATCTCTAATTCTGAAATATATTTGAGCTAGAAAATTGTTAAGAATGGAAAAGAAATCCTACTTATTGAATCTTAGTTATAACTCAGAGATTTACCAAATAAGTAGTTGTATAGTCTTGGTATTTGTGCTGCAATTTCTTTGTCTCTCTATTTGATGGCCACAGAAGCAGCTGCATTTGGCTTCTTTTTTCTATCAGACTTTTTATTGTTTTATTTTTCAGTTAAAATTAACAAAACAAAAAAATAATAATAGCTCAAATCATTGTTTTATGGGTGTTTTTTCATCAAGAGAAAAAAATGCGTGAAACTTCTCCAAGATAAAACATATTTAAGTTATTCTTGCAAATAAAAATCCTATTTGTATCTGCAATAGTTTAGAATTGCTGAACTCCTATGTATAGTCCAATCTTGGGTTGTACTCATCTGGCAACATATAAAGTATAAACCAAAACAACATTCCATCTCTATCCAATAGCCTGAAAACATCACAACCCCAGGATGCAAAGAAGCTGCTTAGAAGCAACCCGTGTCCTTGGAAGTTGTTTTCTCTGCATCTGTCTTATGTATATTTTGATTTCCTGTGCATCTTATGAAAAGATGAACTGTGAGCCAAGCAATGGACTAACTGAAAGCATGTAGGGTATCTTCAAAGACTTGTCCTTATCTGAAAAGAATTTGTTTTTCTTTTCTTCTCATATTTCAGCACATCAGTAGCCAAGATGTGCTTAACAAGTTTACATACAGTAAGCACTGTGCCAAAGTTCTCTTTTCATGATTTATTGCAGGACTGGGCCTTGTTTTATGATTTAAGGTGGTATTTTTCATGTTGTATAGAGCTGAAGAAAGTAAAATAGAGATGTTCTGTAGCAAGTAATGTGAGAAAAGTGTTCTTTATAGGCAATTAATCAACAGTGACTTACAAGAAAGTTTAATTTTTAAATTCATCGTCCTAAACAACTGTTAATTTTCTCTTTGTTTTCTTTTAATACAATTTTGTTACTTTAATGTATTTATTAATGTATTACTTAATGCTATTTCTAGGTTGACCGCCAATCCCAGTTTATTCAGGGCTACCGAGTAATGTATCGCCAAACATCTGGCCTATCTTCTCCAGCTGTGTGGCAGAATTTGGAGGTAAAAGTCCCAACAGAGCGGAGTGCTGTCCTCATCAATTTGAAAAAGGGAGTCACTTATGAAATTAAAGTTCGCCCTTATTTCAATGAATTCCAAGGAATGGACAGTGAATCAAAGTCTGCTCGTACCACAGAGGAAGGTTAGTAAAATGATATGAAAAGCAACAGGATTTCATACCTAACAATGGAGTTGAAATCAAGGGTGACAGTTTTGGTTATTTTGTGTATGCATGTGTTCAGTTCTTTTTATTACAAATAATTTCTGTTTGTTAGATACTGGCTTGGCATTAGAATTCAATATGTTATTTTTTTCACTTTAAGTATTCCATGAGAAAACATTAGGCTAGTCCTACATTCTTCTGGATGCTGTGTCCTTCTAACGTATAGGTGTCTTTGGGTCTTCCAAAAGGTGTGCATTGGAGCCATTCTTTTATAACCAGTGTTGCTACAATAAAAGACTTTGGTATTTTTTTGAAAATAAAATTAATAAATTAAACCTTTTACACGTGAGTGTCTGATCTTAAGCACATGTTTCTCAATGGCTAATAATCTGGATGAACAATTTAGTTGGGAAATGAGGACTACTGAAGGACAGATATTTAACTACTGTGAAGGAACTCCAGTCTCCAGTGCATGCCACTTTATTGTTTCTGTTAACACTCAGTTCATGAAACTGCCCTATTTAGTCCTCTGGAGGACTACCTTAAGTACTTTTCAAGCCACTGTGAAACATGCAGGATGCAGACGCAGTAAACAGTTTACACTACTGAAATGCACAAGTATTTATATCTATGACACTTAGCATGGCATGAAGTTTTGCTAGAACATATACGTGCTCCAGGACTATTTTTTATTGAAAAGGAAAAGGAATGAGGTGAACTAAGAAATTATTATGTTTTTCCCTTAGAAATGTACAAAATACCTATCTTTCTATCTATCTAAAGCAACATTTGCCTGGAGAATCTCTCCTGTAAAAGTAGAAGGATGATCACCACAATGAAGGTTCATCTTCCATCTGTTTCATTGATTTATTTCAAAGCAAGGGGAAGAGATACTGGTGAAGTTTTAAAATGCACATATGGTTTCAGTGGGCTTTGAGTGCACTCTTTCCTTCCTATTGAAGGTGCATCTTAATCATTTTCAGTAGTCTCTTGAGGTTTGATTTAGTGCTGATTGCTAAGTACTTTTTAATTCTAGAATTAATTCATTTATTACTTTTCTCTTCATTATGGTTATTGTCCCACGAGTAAGTAATGCTGAGGATAACTTGGTTGCCATTTGTACTTTATGGATGAGGAAATTCAGTGTCTCGTAACATATAGTAGAGAATACAGGGAGGCAATGATCAGGTCTGATTTACAATATGGGACTTTATGGTTCTCATTTCTTTGTTTAGACTATAAATCCTAAATAAGTTGGTAAAGAATTTCTCTGCAGCAGTCTCGACAAAACTTTATATAAAAAAGAAAAAAGAGAAAAAAGCTATCCATAGGTTAAATTGCTTTTCAACAGTTAAAATGTAGGATTATGTCTCGTCAAAAGCAGAGTTTCTTCTTGTCCAATTTAAATTGATTTTTGTTGTTTATTTCTACAACATTTAACTGTCCCTTACTAAAGGTGAAATAAGAGCTACAGAAAAAGACAGAAGATATTGTAACTTCTGCCTATTTCTATAAAATACTTGGGTAATGGTTTTTTCTTTTATAAACCTAGGATCCCCGTGGGGCCTATCAGGTAATTTGTTATGTTAAAGGCCACTTTGTTCATTTGGAATAACTTTCCACAGAGTGAGGATTTAAAAATTTTTTCTTGCCTATAGATAACTTGTAACTCACAGCCTAGTATACACTTTATAGCTCAATATAACCTTTGAGGACTCTGTTTACAAGTATCTCTCACAAAAAAAAAATCAGCCTTTAACATACAATATTATCACGAGACAAACGTCAGCCCCTGTAAATAATTCTTCCTCTTACTTGGGTGATGAAGTCAAGTACTTCCATGAGAAAATTAAGACGTGGTTGGTGCAGTTCTACATATTTCCTTTAATTTCTCACATTATATTTGTAATTATATTGATGTTGGTAGCTTTCAAAAATGATATTAATGAAATGTTTAATGACAGTGGTTTGCTTCTCATCCAATGAAGGAAGATGGAAGTCTATTAAAGGTATCCCACTTGCTGTGTTGCCTCTGATTCCATTTTGAAAATGAGCTTTTTTAGACTTGACTTTTAAAAAATGTCAGCTATACTATTTTTAGAAAATAATTTAGAAGAGTGCTACATGTGTTGTAAGTTTTTTTGCAACATCAAAACAAATAGCCCTGGAAAAGGCAAAGTACGACCAAAAGGTAGTGGCAGCTTTCTGCTGGATTGAATTTTACATGCAATGTTACTTCTGAGGCCTACCTCCAAAAATCAATTTTGCTGGTTAGATTTTTCCTCTAGATCAGACATTTGTCACAGTTCAGTATCCATCCATCTCCTGCCTCTTTGGCCTTGTGAAGGTAACAAATGGAATTCTGTTTGGCTGTGTCTGGGAAAGATGAGCAGCTATTTGGGTTCTTTCATATCTGTAAGAAGAAGCTGAGCACTGGAATAATTGACCTGTCAAGGAGCAGGCAAGGTGTTCTCCACAAGCTAGCAGCAAGGGAAATGAGAAAACGTTTTTAAAATGTTATTTTTCAATGCGGTCTATTTAATAACTGCAACAGTGTCAGATGAGTGGCTTAATTTATATCACAATGCCAGCTTTCAGAGTGATATTATCAGAGAGGGGAAGGAGAACTGTTGTATACATATATAGTTAAACACATAAGGAGCTAAATAAAATCTTTTATTTTATAGTTTTCACTATTTCTTTCACAGTTGCTCTAAAGATAGCTGATTCTTTTTTTCAGTTAGATATACCATTTTAAATCTCTTTTGGAATAACTTTGTGGAGAAGTTATTTTTTTTCTGCATGTTGTTTATCACCACAAAAATATGAAAGTTATAAATGGAAATTTCCTTAGTTTTTATCAGCTGCTGTCTGTCAATTCCTTGCCTTAGTGCAGGTCTTTAAATTATACTTTCAGCTGCATTCATCAGATGCAATTTTAATTTTGTTTCAAACACCATATATCCTCCAAAAAAAACCCCAAACACACACTGGTAGAACAGTAAATAGAATTTACAGATTAAATGCAAAGACAAATGAATACTGTATTTCTTTTCTTTAAATATTAGAGTGCAGTATTAATTTTACATTTCTTTAGCATTTACTCTCCTCTCTCTCTCTTTCTCTGTATTTCCAGGTATGTGTATATAAGAAATTATATTTCTGAATACCCTTAGTGTTTGAGGATGAAAGTAAATACATTTCAGAAAGTTGTTCCATTATACTTAAAACCAAAAATGTGTTATACAGTGTTAAGCTTTGCTATTTTTTTATTATTATTATTATTTTCATGTAAAATGTTGTTCCAATTAATATCACATATATGCATTTATTCTTTTTTATTTGTTTGTTGTTATTGAATAACTTGAAGACTTTTAAAATGCTAATTTTTTTTTAGTGTGTGGCAAATTATTTCACTTGCCATAAAATACACAATGCCACTATTAACTTAGCTATTTCATGCTTTGCACGATTTCAAAGAGTAGCCCAAGGCCACCTCTCTGTGCTTCACTTGAGCTGGCTAAAAGTCAAATTTTCCATAATACAGCTCCATTTCTCCCCTCCAGTACACTCTTTCTCTGCATTATTCAAGGTCACAAGGACTCTACCAAGCACTATGTGCTTTGCAGCTGCACCAGCAGCTGAAAATGGGGTTGTCAAAATGTACAGCCATCACAGGACAGTAATACGTGTGTTATTTTATGTCTAAAATATTTTTTTTCTGTTACGATCTTTTATAGTCCCTTGTCCTCACCTCTGCTACCCTAGTTTTAAGTGGTGTCATTCCTGTAACAAGCTGCTTTAACTTTTCAGAGTTATCAGGGTAAGGATTTAAGCTCAGCATCTTGAGCCTGTGACAGGTCAAGTGCTTAGGAATGTCTAAAGTGGGAACATAGCCAGTCTCAAAGAGGCTACAGGGAACAATTAGGAAGTCTGAATTGACTCAGAAAACTTGAGTACTCACAGTATCTGTGGCTGTGTTTAGTTGCGTTAAACCCTGCCACACTTTAATATGAAGATTTCTGTTACTCTGACTTTTTCAGGAGTATGATCCAGGGGTATTTTCTCAGTCAAGAGTACCTGTTAAAGGTAAAACTAGAATGCTCTTGCAATACAAGAGTACTTTCTAGATAGGAATATTCTAGACCAGGTGATTGGAGTCAAGGTCTAACACATGACGTGAAATGCACAAAACCAGAGAGCTATCACAATTTGAAACTGAAGCTGGAGAAAATTATAAATACTTTAGTTTCTGGTACAAGATCTACTCTAAGTCTTCAAAATAAGTTTCCATATTTCATGTTAAATGTTTTAACATTGTGTTAATGGCGATGACAAATGCATTGAAGAAAAAGTCCATAAGGAGTTCTTAAAGAGTTTGCCCTGGAACAGAAAATGTCTAAGCACAGGCTTTTGTGAATTGGAAAATTGTCCTGCAGAGCTATCACTATATGCCCATTTTATTAATTCACACTTACTTATCCTCTTTCTATTAGCTTTTTTGAAGACTGAATAGATCGCTAGGGTAAATGGACTTTGATGTATCATCGAACTAATTCAGTGCATCTGTTATCAATCATGTTTTTTTTTCTCCTCAGAGACTATAACTTAATATAATACACTTGACTTTGGTGATTTAGCTTGCCACTGTGATGAGGTTTCAATGTTTGCCTAGAAGAAAGAGAAGGGAGAAGGAAGGCCACAAGGAGTTTTTAAGTGGCTGAGGAGGTCCATTTGCCCCAGCCCCTCATGGAGATGCAGCAGATGCTCACAGAGGAGACTTTTCTATGATGAAGCTGCTGCATCACTTCCCAAATGACATGTCCTGAGACAACAAAAACATCCTGCTGCTGGTGTAGCTGCAAGAAGGTTTTGCCAGCATAACTCTGATCACTAACAGCTATAATTTATTTTTTACATACTTCTAGCCAATTTAGTGAGGATGGCAAGCAGTGGTCATGTAGATATGGCCTTCCTACACATTGACTAGCCAAACAGCTGTGAATGGCTGAATTGAACAGGACTCTAAAGAGAAAGCAATTTGTCTTGTGAAAAGAGGACATAAGTATATATCTGACCTAACCTACCACCTTCCCTATTCATTGGCATTTGATGCAAAGCCCTGAAAACTTTAACCTTTTTCCATCTAGGAGTTGAAAGTCTTTATGTTTAAACTTGTGAAGTTAATGTCTTCCTGGTAAACAGATAGGAAACAAAAAAGGTTCCTTAACATATCTAAGAATGCCTGCATTATTCTTAGGCCATGTGAGGAAAGAAGAATCAAAGCACTTTTCAAGCCAGGTGAAGTGGCCTCATGTTAATTCTTAGTTGATATATCCATAGCTATCCTTGCATATTATGGAAAACAAATACAAGTATGAGAAGAATTCCAATGCAAACTCAAGGAATGCTAGATATAAGTAAATTAGGAATGATTTGTATTGATTCTCCGTTATCACAGAAAAGCTTTTTTTTTTTTTCTTTTTTAAAGTTATCAATGCCTAACAAAATGTGCATACCTAGGCCAGCAGGAAGCGTGAACTTTATATACTGTCAGCTTACTCTTACAATGTTTCAGCAAAATTCATGCTCTAGCAAGTGGTTTAATGTTTTGTTTCTGTTTCTTCCCTCACCTTGGTGTAGCTCCAAGTGCCCCTCCTCAGTCTGTTACTGTCCTGACAGTTGGAAACCACAACAGCACAAGCATCAGCATCTCCTGGGATCCTCCCCCTCCAGATCACCAAAATGGAGTCATCCAGGAGTATAAGGTAGAAACAATGTCTAATGGAAGGGTTATGTGTTTAAGGAAACAGCTTGCTTGAGTTACAGAACAATAGCACTATTTATGGATCTAGATTCTGACAGTATTTGCAGCTGCACATATTATTATATGGAAAAAGAATGCTGACTGCTTCTGTATTTTTTAAAAAATTATTTTTATGGATTTTTTTAAGCATTACTATTATAGTAAATGCAAAAATACCATAAGCTAGATCTGGAGGAGAGCTGTAATTGCCAGCTATTTTGTAGTCCTTCTCTTTCTTTCTATTGTGAAACAAGAGGAAAGGGATGTCTTTGTTAAGAGGTTCTGCTCTCTCAAGACTGTCACTGAAGTCTCTATCTTAGAGCACCTTCAATCTGTCAGAAAAGCTGGCAGGAAAGATACCTCTTCCTTCCTCTGCAAAAATGCTAATCGTCACTCTTCAAGGTCAAAGTCAAGGACTATGTCTCTGGGAGAATATAAGACTTTTTCCGAGAACTATTTCTGTCAAGATTCACAACTTAGAGTGCTAGGTTGTTTACTCTGAGGAACAGTTTGAACATCACTGCTATATCCAGAGTTTCTTATATGACAAAATTGTCTGCATTGGTTATATTTTCTCCTTACATATATATCATCCTATTTTTTGTTGTAGTCTAAAAAGCTCACTTTTACACAAGTATCTTTTCACAACATGGAAAAAGTGCAGTGTGTTGTTGGGGTGGAGGAGTAAGGAGAAAATGACCAGGCAAGGTTGAGCATTGTCACAGGCTTGTGACCACAGAACAAACTGTTAAATAACTTTTTTGTAGCTGATTTGTGTACCTAACATGAAGTTTGTAATTGAAAGAGAGCAGGGCAGCTTTCTTGACAGTCCCACAAAAAATGGAAATGGTGGGTGCAGCTTATTTCACACAAAAAATAGGGAGTTTTTTTCTCTTCTGTATCCCGATGGAATACAGCATCAAGAAGGGAGAAAGTTCTTGACTTTCAAATCAACTAATGCTTTAAACTCTTACAGCTCACTTGGTCAGAGGGATGCAGTAAATCCTCACAGTATGTATGTTTAGCATAGAACTTCTTTTGTTTTACTTTTAGTCGATATCAAGATTTATTAATCCCAGTATTCTATTGATCTCATTTTCATATCAATTAATAATTATATTTTCGTTGAATTAATCTTGATACTGACTCCAGTATACATCAATATTAACCATAAATAAGTAAAGCATACTCCTAAACCGCAAAATATGTAGACACTAAACAAAATGGGCTGACGGTTGTTAAAAGCCATGTTCCAGGTGAGTGCTCAGACCTCTAGGCTGTATATAAAAACAGCTGACGTCACTACCTATTACATTCCTTTTGTGTTATGTTAGGTGGCTATCAGATTAGTAGACTGGCTACAGTGAATATAGTGCAAAGAATTTAACTCTTCCTTGAGTATAAAATTACTTCTGAGGTTTCACAGTACATTTTCTAACAAATTGAATGTAGATCTTTTGATTCCATTTCAAGCATCAGAGTGCCTGTAAATTCATTTATGAATTAAATACCTTTAATTAAGGGCATCTGATTGCTGCTGTAACCTAAGACCAGGACAGACAAGGAGTGAAAGAATGAAAGCAATACCTCCTCACTTTAATGCATTCTGGCCTGCAAATAAGATCTACTAGTGTTTAGGGAAACAAGGGTTTATTTTGCCCTCCACATCTTCCTCAATGTTTCACAGAAAAAAAGATAAAGTATGATAAAACCTTGACCAGGGATAAAAATAATAGTAATGAGAGAATTACAGTTGTTTAGACATGTCAGTTTGTTCCTGATCCAACCAATACACCAATAATACCCATAGTGCTTTCTTATGCTATTTTAATTATGTAGTGTACATGTGACATCTCTATGTATTGATTTTCTTGAGTGGTACTAAATGCTTTCTTTAATAATGCAGAAGCATCATAGGTAGATAACATTAACTGAAGAGGAATCCCTAAGTGGCCTTAGTTTTGAAACTTCTTGGGAAAAGCTTATGGAAAAATGCAAGAGCAATACATAATACACAGAAATCATAGACCATTCTCATGATAAAATGCCAATTGACATTATAGAGTATTTTTCTCTTTTTAATTGGAGAGTGATTGATTCAGGAACTGGTATCTACATTCCTGAACAATGTAAGTAATCACAAAGGCAGTAGTAAAAAAATGAGTTTGCAGTTTGTTCAATTTCAGATATGTCACATATCCCTGTTGCACAGCAAAAGGAAGTTAAAAGGAAATTTAAAATATTTTTTTCTTCAGTACTTTAAGGAGCATTTCAACCTATGCTTGTATTATTTGGTGTCCTTTTGCTATTCAGTGGGAAATTAGAAATGAAAAAAAAAATGTGAGATTTATTTAGGAAAGGTTTAGTTGTAATCTTATTACTGATCAAGATTTCGATTTATATATAACACCTCTTTTTCACTTGGATAATTCTGATCTGTGCTTCTAAGAAATTTAACCACTGAATTTACACACCATGAGGGAAACAGATTCCAAGAGGTATTTACAAGCAGTCTCCAACTGGCTTGGTCCTTAGTTGCTGAGATGAATTATCCAAATTCCAACTATCTTCCTGGACAGTAAGATAGTTAAGAAGTCCAAAATAAGTAATTGTCATGCAATACCCTGATATGTCATATCTATGCACAATTGTTTGTTGAAGAATTTCGTATTTTTTAACACATCAACTTTTGTCCCAGATCTGGTGCCTAGGTAATGAGACTCGATTTCATATCAACAAAACAGTAGATGCAGCCATTCGATCTGTAGTAATAGGTGGCCTATATCCAGGTATTCAGTACCGTGTGGAAGTTGCTGCAAGCACCAGTGCAGGTGTGGGAGTAAAAAGTGAGCCACAACCCATAATAATTGGTAAGTGACTGTCTGTTCTGTTGTTTTGTTTTGCCTGTTTTAACTTTCCTAAATCACTTATGGAAGCATAAAAATTCATGGAGCAAAAGACAAGAATTGAATAGAGCTAGTTAGTTGACTTTTAACGTCTCACTGCCTGCTGGCATTGTATCTTCTCTTTGTACAGAGCTCTCCTAGGCAAAGGAAGGAAATATATTCCCAAGACATACAAGAAAGTGCAGATTATCTAGTGAAACTGATTTACTATTTTTAAAATTAATTTACCACATCTGCATGTTGAAAGAGTTATGGAGCTAAAAGCTCAGGCTCCCTCTTCCTCCTCTTCAGATGACTGTAATATTACCTTACTCATAATACTAATGCCCAAAGCATTGTTTACAGTTTATTTTCAGAACATTTGAAGTTAATGTTTCTCAAATATCCCAAGCACATGAGCTTTCTTTGTCAAAGAGTGAGCTACCTCTAGTCCAAAGAGAGAGCAAAGGTAGTATCATCTCTGACTTTGAAATGACTGTTTCTTAGTGATTTCCATGCCGAATTAATTTCCTGACCTGAGTGAAACAGACTGTGAATTTTTTCTTTTCATTCTTCTCAAGTATAAAATACAAAGGCAGGAAAAATAAGGGAAGAGTAAGAATAAAAACAACCACATTTAACAAAACTGAATCAAGCTGTGGAGAGCAGCACCTCTTCTGAGTGCGTAATACAGGAATTTTGTTGCTTTTATCTGTCTGATCTAATTTAGTTATTACTCAAACGGGCTTTTGTTTGTGAATCTTTTGTGGTTTTTAAATTCTTTCTAGAAAATGTTGTCAATGTAATGTTTCAATGAAGAGTTAAATTTGAGTAGATGTGTATTGTACCAGGAAGAATTAAATGAATGTTAGGATGCAAAATGGAGTATTCTGTTATGTGTAGACCTTTAGAAAAGGCTGTCCCCTAAGCATTCCTTAATGATATTCAGGCTTCCTATGCCTGAAATACCAACAGAAATTGGGATATGTCAACTTTTCATATATTGTCACTGTAGAAGGAAATAAAAAACCTGGAGAGTGGTGGTGAAGGTTTTTGAAACGGCCACAGAAACACCAAAGATGGAAAAGAAAGGTTTACTAGAACTGGAAGCAAGAAATTTATTTTTGAAAATGCAAGAAATCTGAATTTTGGACTTCTGTATAAATAATTGATGTTGTGAGACTAGTGTGCCATTGCAATCACTTTGAGCAGGACTTTTTTTTCTTATTTTGCTTGGGAGCCCATCTATCTAGGCATTAAACACATTGGACTCATTCCAAAAAATACTGTAACGTGTTGCATTTTGAAGACGTGACTAGCCTTGTGTCACGTAACATGTTGTGAGTTAAATTTGCAAAAAAGTGCTTTGATGGATTCTTCACAGTATACTCAGTCGCACATCTGGATACAGTCCTTCATCCTGACTTTTTCTTTGAAAAAAAATGAGTAGTAGAATCAAGATTTAAATGTGAAGAGATGTGTGTTGTTTCAGGAAAAAGGAAAGGTATGTTAGGATGCAAATAAAGTACAAAAGAAAGAAAGAAAGAAAGAAATTGGCATTTAGAGACTTAACTTTGCAGCATTACAGTGGTGTTTATTTGTTCTTTAAACAATCCCCAAGTGTCTGCTGCAACAAGTCTGTCTGCTGATGTCTTTGCAATTTTAATCCTTTGCATGAAAAATGAAGGAGAGCCTTTCTTGTTTGGTTGTGTTTCCATTCACATTTTTGTTTTCCTTTTTCGGAGCTCAAAGCTGCATGCGGTTATTGCTTATACAGTCTGCATCTCTCTTTTCTTTGTCTTTTCTTCTCTGTATCTCTCTTTTATCTCTCTTCTAATGCTTGGGAATTGATGGCTGTTATTTCACAGACTATAAATTTTCTTGAAGATAACAGTGTTTAAGTGATAACATTTCTGGAAAATTTGAGTTGATACTACTCAATGTTTGACTGAGAATCAAGACATAAAATAAGATAATTAAGATAAAATAAATAATAATTACGTGAATTAAAAATAAGCTCATGAGTAAAGCCTGAAACATCATCATCAACAGGAAAACAGTATTGAGTGATTGTGTTATAATGAAGTCCTATACAGCCTGGTGCTTAACTAAACTATTTAAGAGCTTGCAAACAGAATAAAACTACAGAAGTACTGAATTATGGAGAGAGCAGGTCAGTGATGCAGAAAAGTTAAGCCATGTTAGTAAACAGTGTGGCTTTCACTGTCATGAAGTACAGAGTCTGGTTGGTGTATAAATACAAATAAGATGTTATTCTTAAACATTGAATATGTTCTGCTAATAAAAAGTTTCTTTCTGAAAATAAATGATTTTCATAATGTATAATGAACTACTGACTTTACAGACCAATTCTACGTAACAGAACTGTGATGATCCAGAAAGTAAAACCAGGACAATACGGAGCAGTAGGAAGTTTACTCTCTCTTTAGTCAGAAATTGTGTCACTCTTACAGGAGTCCTGTGTCCAAGCTTCTAACAGTCTTATGGATGACTCAAAGAGAATAAGGAGTGACATATTGATGATTGCTACTGAGATGTTAAAAAAATTCACTTGGAAAAACAGAACTAAAACTGCAGAAAACAACAAAGTTGATTAATGGTATAGATATTACTTCCCTTCATCAGTTGTGCAACTGTTCATTCTTACATTCCATCATTGGCATAACAATATGAGGAACAGCTGCAAACTTTCACGGTAATAGGTACAATCGAATCTGATGTGTCTAATTAATTTTTGGTCCGACAAATTAGTTTTGTTCTTCATTACTCTCCAATGGGAGGAAGACATAATATTTCATTATGTTTTTGTCTTCAGGAACAATGGAGCGTTACAGGTCGCACACTTCCCTTGTCTGTGTTCTAATTAGTTGAACTGACAGCATTGTTACAGCAACACCTGCAGCATATGAAATAGTACGTTGGTACCTTAGATGACATATTTATTACTTCTGCTTATATATTATAAAAAGAAATATAAAATTAATGGTGTTTCCCTATACCCCAAAGATTATATTAATTTTATCAAACATCAGTGGATAACATTCATCTGTATCCATTTATTTTTCAGTCATTTAATTCACAAAACATATGTTCTTTTGACATTTAAATGAATTATTACCTTTGCAATAGTAATTGTCACTGAATGTTGAGAACAAATAGCTAGACTTCAGACTTTAGAAGGTAATTTGGAGACAGATCGCACCTTCCTCTAGAAGAGAGGGAGAGTATAAAGTCCATTGAAAGCACTTCCCAGGCTCTCTGCAGTTTGTTCTCACAGTCTCCATTCTCAAAAGGCTCATTTCTGACCTTAAAGGAGAAAATTAGATGGTCAGAATTTTTGGAGGCTTTAGTGGGAAGCAATTGTTTTTCTTGAGTCCAGGCGTGCTGGTTCCCAAAGCCAGGTCTTTGAAGTGCTTCCCTACCTGCTCTTCCTCATGACAACAGGGCTGTTTCCAAAGCAGCATCAACGTTACCTGTTTCTTCACTGTCCCACTGCTTTTACCTCTCCTCCAAAGAGCACAGAAAGGAAATGAAAGTTAATGGCAATTACAGAAACATCAACTCCCATGCTGATTTCAAGTAGAAAATCAATTGTGTGACTAGAAGAGTATGCCATAGAGCACCTATTTCCATTAGTTTTACTCTCAGCACTTCCTCTTTTAGCACTGGGATGTATCTATGGATTGGTTTCATGGGCAGACAAAAAGGGGAAAATCCAATAAAGGAGCCACAATTGTCTTCCTTCTTTTCCTTGTCACAGGTACTCCCTGAGTTTTATTTTCACTTATTGCATCGAGAGTGGAAACTCAGGCTTTTGGCAGCAGCAAGAGAAAGTAAGAAAGGGCAGGTGCAGCTACCAGGCCCTGATGTTAGTAAAGCTTACCAACATGACCAGTATAGACTGATACATGATACCAGTGCTGGTGTACTGCCTTTTTATACATTAGCAGGTGTAGTCTGTCAGCATCCTTCTATAGGACTTATTTTGTTTGTGGGAAGCCTGTTGGTTTGGTTTTTTGGTTTTTTTTTTTTTTTTGCACAGAACTACTGAATGCAAGCCAAACTCTAGCACAGTTTCAGCAGTCTGTTTGCAAAAGCAGACGGTCATCATTACTAAATATTGACATGGTGCTGAAAGAGACAAAGCTTAATAAAATCACTGAGATCATTAACAGTGTGATAGCAATGTAATGCAATGTATCACATTTCCTCCTGAGTGACTCAGTCCATCTCAGAAACACAATTTAGGACCTGAAGCTGCATCTTGGCTGAGGCAGCACTGAAGCAGAACTGGTCCCTGCAGTGAGGAGACAGACTGGGGCAAGGAAGGCACACTCAGCCCAATGGGTCATCTAGGAGTGATCCTTATTCTCAGCTTAGTTAGTCTCAACTCTGAGTTTCCTGCAAAGATGTGTCCATGGAAATAAAATTGGAAGTGTCGGATGTGTATCTACTTTAGTCAACTACCTTGTTTGCTTGCTTTATGCTGAAGCCAGTGTGCTGACACAGGGACTGCTTTGCTTAAAGAAGCAATTGGCAAATTTAATCATTGATGAATTATAGAAGAGGAATATGTACATTTTCACAGGAAGAAATAATATTACAATATTTTTAATAATTTTCTCTGAATGACCATTTTGGTGTTTTATTGCCATATGCCACTACCTTTATGTGTGTGCACGATAGACTCATGTAATTGAGAATCACAATATTTGCATTTTTTTTTTTTTTTTTTGTCTCCATGGAGAAATTACTCTTGCAGATCTTCAGCATGCACATGGGCATCTGATAATGGTTCATAAACATTTCAAGGGTTAAGCTATATAAATGCTTTCACTAGAAATGGTGGATAATTCCTTTGCCAAATTCAAAACTGCAAATATGGGCAGCTTATATCAAATGTACAAGTTATCAATATTCATATTTTTTGGTCGAAAAATATGTCCTGCATTTCCTAATCTAAAACTAACCATTTTTGACATGGGAAAGTAGGAAAGTTCTGGCCTTGTAACTACATGCTTTAGCATTTTCTGAATTTCCATTAATATTTTTAAGGATCATTTGTTTTCAAGCCAAATACTAAGCTTTTCCTTTTAGAGCGGGGAAAAAACCAACAGGAGCATCTACTGAAGTTCAGTTTTCTAATGTAACATACTCAGTTTAAGATCCTATATAGCAAATTTTTATGCATGCCACTTTAGTTGTTATTCCATGTCATAGTTATTTCCTACAGGTTGATGTTAAGAATTTTTCATGCTTATCCTAAATGACAAAGGAATAGCATCTGTTGCTGTGATTGTTTAGGGCTTACTTTTAACTACTTGATACCTAGTTTGTGTCAAAGCTGGTGCACTTAGGATTTGTATGGCTTGTTTTCCCCATGAAGAAATTGCTGGGAAACACATTTTTGTCCCAATTGAAAATACCTTTTTTTTATTTTAAATTTGGAAACTCTAGCATACAGCAAAAACAAATGAGTTAAATCAGAATTTGTGGCATGCTGATGAAAATGAGAGGAGAGTCTGTTTTTTGATGTTGCAGTATATTTTGAATTTGGATTTCTTATTTTGAAATAGCTATTTATTGATTGCTTGATTGTTTTTGTTTTTTTTAAAGTGATTTCCTATGATCTAGTTTCTCATCACTGCACTCTATAATTATGGAAAAAGAAACCAGCAAGTTTGTGTATTGCTAAAAAAAAAAATACTCTGGATTGACATCTGTTATATTATTTGGGAGAATGCTATAGAGCTATCTTTTCAAATACATGTTTGCAAAATAATTATGGATTTACTTTCTAGACACATTGTTTTTCAGGTGTGCATTGGTACTCATTAAAGCTCTTCTACTGTGGATAATTCTTTGGAGGTGCATTGCTGTTTTTTTTAAATTTTCATTTGCAGTACTTAGTTCCTGTTTGTATTACAAAATCCATAAAAACAATGCTCTTTCAAAATTCTTTTGTGCAGGAAGCCGTAACGAAGTTGTCATCACTGAAAATAACAACAGCATAACTGAGCAAATCACTGATGTTGTCAAACAGCCTGCCTTTATAGCTGGCATCGGTGGTGCATGTTGGGTAATTCTGATGGGTTTCAGCATCTGGCTGTACTGGCGCAGAAAGAAGAGGAAGGGACTCAGCAATTATGCTGGTAAGAACAGTTAACTCTTTATTACCACATTATTCAGGTTCTATCACGAAGAAAACAGATGCTGTTAAACCTACTTAAAAAAACATGTGGAACACATCAAATGTGGCCTAGGTGAATTTTGTATGCTTGTTTTAAATGTATGTTGTGAAAATGCTGGTGTATGAGAAGCTTTAAATGCATTGCTTAGTACCACATTTCATCATTATCATAAGACAGTCTTTATTTTTACATCTCCAGTACATCTAGCTTAAAAAAAGTAGTACAAAGAGGAATAATTGTAGCCTTCTTGCTCAGAAGGCACTCTGTTAGCTGTCTGGCTCCATTTATGAGTTCAAATGTGAATTAGACTAAATCCTACAAGGCGGGTTAGAAAGAGTATTTGGTCTCCTTCATTCCCATGCATTTCCTTGTCTTCGAAGACATGTGCATGGAAAATGAATGGACTTACTTAATTAGTGATCCCATGGCTACAGCTGGAGAAGAGGAGAGTAATGTATTAGACAGTGAAGTGTGATCAAAATTTACCTATGGCAGAAGCAATAAAAATATTTTCTTGGAGACAAAACACCTTGGAATGCCCTCACAGTGTGATCACTCTTGCACCAAAGGCATTGCTCCAGTTACAAATTAGTTTTTGAAAACAACGTTTGGAAAAATAAATATGTTTGCCAAACAAAAATATTTTCTTCCTTCCCCAAACAGTTTGTTTTTTAAATTAATCTGTGCTTCAGGCACCTTAGGGATTTTTCAGGAAGTCAGGTGAATTACCATAAAACAGGTCACTCTGAAGCCTAATTTAACACACAAAAGCTGTTATTCAAATGTTAGGTTAGGTTGTCTTGTACTGCTTATTAACTTTAAAATTAAAAAATCCTTTTTTTTACACAGTTGAGGACACATCATATTTAATGTTGACATTATATCACACTAAAAGTTACTCTTCTATTTACAAGTGTAAACCTAAGGACACAGGTTCTTTAAGTGACCGAGCATCTCTAACAACTTGCCAAAAACCTATGTTCATTCCCTGCCTGCAGCCAAACAGTCCTATGTCTCCTCACTTTGATGTTAGCCATCAACAGGCTCCTCAATGTCCTGTCTGGGCTCATTAAATCAGAAGGAAACTGTTCGATGTTGGATTTTGATCCTTCCTGCTGAATTAGTTTTCCACTGGTTTAGTGAAACAAGGCATTAATAGAGGAAATCTGACAAGTAGTGAAAGCAAGGAAAGGAGAGATGCTTTCAGTGGCTCCTGGACTGACTCAGTTTCTGTGGAACTTTACTTTGTGTCACTATGTGTCCTCTGTCATTCATAGGTTCTGATTTTTGCTGAAGTGTCTTTAACAAATATGACTTTACTCTCTGATAGGTGGGGTGGTGTTAATTGAGAAACACATATACACCTACTCATGTATCTAGACCAATATTGGTCTAGATACCAACATTATTCATATGAAGAGACTGTTGTACTGTTTCTCCCCTCAGGAAACAGTCCTACACATGAAAAGATACCTTTTTTTTTTTAAGCAGAATTATTAGCCCTGCATATGAGTTGGCATGTTGGGACAGGGGGAGGTTGAGAGCAGTCTTTTATACCTTAAAATGCATAGCTGTAAATAATTATAATGATCATTATAAACAGTATGTCTCCTGCAACTCATTCCTTCTCATGATGTTTGCTGCATATGAATGTGATGTGAACATTCCATCATGACACAGATTTCTTATAACGAGAATTTTGACATAGTGTATGCTTTCAGCAAGGAAAAGTTCATAACAGCTCACACTTCAAAATTCATCCTGATGTTTACAATTTGAAGAAGAGCATGTCCATACAGAAACACTTCAAATTGACTGTCAAAAATTCACTGCTCACTTTTCCAATCATCATTTCTCATTGGCTGCTGGCTGGTTTGTGCTTTAAGCTCAACTGTTATGTCCTGCTTTTGATATGCAACCATGACTGAGTAAATTCCAGAGGAAACTCGTGCCCTGCAATTACCACTTATTATCAGGGTGTGTTACTCACAATGTGTTTGCTTTCTTGTTTTGCAGTTCAGTCCTTCACCTTCACCCCTGCAGGTACTGTCCATTAGTCTGTCTCTTACCTCACCAACACACCATTGCAAACATTAGCTAAGTGTTTATGAAAATATGACTTATGCAGAATTAAAACCAAATAAAAGGAGAAATACTTCTGCTGCCATCTGTGATAAAAATGTAGCATCCATTCTAGTGATTCCAGGAGAAGATAAACTCTACCACCATTAATGTCTCCGTC
This sequence comes from Urocolius indicus, assembly GCA_013401255.1. Taxonomy (NCBI): domain Eukaryota; kingdom Metazoa; phylum Chordata; class Aves; order Coliiformes; family Coliidae; genus Urocolius; species Urocolius indicus. The sequence continues at coordinate 33,157 of WBNH01001568.1, read as the reverse complement.
ATTGTAATTCTGCATACTTCTTACCCATCTAACTCCTCAAAATAATGCAGTTACGAAAGCAGTTTGCAGGATAAGATGCTTGAATTAACATGAACAAGCATTGGTCATAAATAACTGAATTTTGATTTTTAAATTAAAAAAAAAATCTTAAATATTTTTTAAGATCTATCTGGAGAAATGGAACTTTCATCCATTTTATCTATTACATATATATACATTGGTCATACTTTGAGGTATTCAGCAATACAAGCAACCTAGTGGTTAACCTATACACACATTGCCTTTACAACAAACTGAAGCATTTGCTTTTTTTTTTTTGTCTACCCAGAGTTGATATCCTAGTTTTCATATCTTGAATAAGTATAATATACAGTAGACAATTATCATAAGGGTGATTAAAGATGTGTGAAGAGTAAACNTTCTATTTACAAGTGTAAACCTAAGGACACAGGTTCTTTAAGTGACCGAGCATCTCTAACAACTTGCCAAAAACCTATGTTCATTCCCTGCCTGCAGCCAAACAGTCCTATGTCTCCTCACTTTGATGTTAGCCATCAACAGGCTCCTCAATGTCCTGTCTGGGCTCATTAAATCAGAAGGAAACTGTTCGATGTTGGATTTTGATCCTTCCTGCTGAATTAGTTTTCCACTGGTTTAGTGAAACAAGGCATTAATAGAGGAAATCTGACAAGTAGTGAAAGCAAGGAAAGGAGAGATGCTTTCAGTGGCTCCTGGACTGACTCAGTTTCTGTGGAACTTTACTTTGTGTCACTATGTGTCCTCTGTCATTCATAGGTTCTGATTTTTGCTGAAGTGTCTTTAACAAATATGACTTTACTCTCTGATAGGTGGGGTGGTGTTAATTGAGAAACACATATACACCTACTCATGTATCTAGACCAATATTGGTCTAGATACCAACATTATTCATATGAAGAGACTGTTGTACTGTTTCTCCCCTCAGGAAACAGTCCTACACATGAAAAGATACCTTTTTTTTTTTAAGCAGAATTATTAGCCCTGCATATGAGTTGGCATGTTGGGACAGGGGGAGGTTGAGAGCAGTCTTTTATACCTTAAAATGCATAGCTGTAAATAATTATAATGATCATTATAAACAGTATGTCTCCTGCAACTCATTCCTTCTCATGATGTTTGCTGCATATGAATGTGATGTGAACATTCCATCATGACACAGATTTCTTATAACGAGAATTTTGACATAGTGTATGCTTTCAGCAAGGAAAAGTTCATAACAGCTCACACTTCAAAATTCATCCTGATGTTTACAATTTGAAGAAGAGCATGTCCATACAGAAACACTTCAAATTGACTGTCAAAAATTCACTGCTCACTTTTCCAATCATCATTTCTCATTGGCTGCTGGCTGGTTTGTGCTTTAAGCTCAACTGTTATGTCCTGCTTTTGATATGCAACCATGACTGAGTAAATTCCAGAGGAAACTCGTGCCCTGCAATTACCACTTATTATCAGGGTGTGTTACTCACAATGTGTTTGCTTTCTTGTTTTGCAGTTCAGTCCTTCACCTTCACCCCTGCAGGTACTGTCCATTAGTCTGTCTCTTACCTCACCAACACACCATTGCAAACATTAGCTAAGTGTTTATGAAAATATGACTTATGCAGAATTAAAACCAAATAAAAGGAGAAATACTTCTGCTGCCATCTGTGATAAAAATGTAGCATCCATTCTAGTGATTCCAGGAGAAGATAAACTCTACCACCATTAATGTCTCTGTCATTGTAATTCTGCATACTTCTTACCCATCTAACTCCTCAAAATAATGCAGTTACGAAAGCAGTTTGCAGGATAAGATGCTTGAATTAACATGAACAAGCATTGGTCATAAATAACTGAATTTTGATTTTTAAATTAAAAAAAAAATCTTAAATATTTTTTAAGATCTATCTGGAGAAATGGAACTTTCATCCATTTTATCTATTACATATATATACATTGGTCATACTTTGAGGTATTCAGCAATACAAGCAACCTAGTGGTTAACCTATACACACATTGCCTTTACAACAAACTGAAGCATTTGCTTTTTTTTTTTTGTCTACCCAGAGTTGATATCCTAGTTTTCATATCTTGAATAAGTATAATATACAGTAGACAATTATCATAAGGGTGATTAAAGATGTGTGAAGAGTAAACAAAGTGTGATTGAAGCAGAAAGTTTCAGACAGCTTACTCAACATGTGGATAGCCAGGAAAAATAGTCTACAATTAACATTAATAGCAAATACAAATAATTATCTCTGTTCTCCTACCTAAGCTCAAGATTCAAAAACTCAAAAATAATTACACCTCAGTATTAGAGTGTAAAAGGCTAATAAATCTCAGCATTTTCCAGCAGAAGTTGATAATATGTTTGGCCTCTCAGTTGTACTTACCAAAGCTATCTCTTCTGTCCCCTCTGTTAGAGTCCACTCTTCCTACTGCACTGCAGAACCAGTCCTGGTGCTCAGCTAGCTGCTTTCTCACTCTTGTTTGTCTTAAGACACAGCTCGAATGTTTAATTTAGAGGGAAACAGCAGATGACAGTTGAGGCAGGTCAGTGAAGGTGGTGCTGATGTCTGTCCTAGGGGCCTGTGACATTGTGAGGGAGATGTGTCCTCATGGAGAAGCTTTATGGGCTCAAGAATTGCACCTCTGGTTTCTGGGCAGGTTTGTTCAAGTTAGCGTAAATTGTGGCTCAACACATTTTACCCTAAATGCATTACTTGCTTTTCTTTAAGACACAATATAGGATGTTTTTCCAAAATGAAATAATGCAGCTTTGCATTTGATTCCTATAATTATGCAGCTTTCAGATGTCTGTAACTGTGGTGAGTTTTTCCCATTGCCTTTATAGCACCCATTGGCATGACACAGGCTTGCACTGAAGCCACAGTGACTGGCCACGGTTCAGTGCAATTGATCAACATGTGCTGAGCAACAAAGATATGTCAGAGACATTGCCAAAATTTCTGTTTTAAAAATAGTTTTGACATCTCATGGACTTTATAGAACTATAACAGCTCATAGTTCTATTTCCTGGCCTATAATCATTTCCGCAGGCACTGACAAACTAACCATTCAAAAAAAAAAACCAACCAAAAACCAAACTACCAATAAAAAAAACCTTGTTCTTGTAAAAAAACCATACTCCCTCTCTTCCATGTTCCCTTTAGAGTTATGATTCATAACCAGTTTTGTTTTCAGATTGAAATATTTAGAAGGTAGCATGTAGTTTTCAGAACCTCATTAAAGACAGATGTCAATAAAAGTCTTACTAAAGATAAATTTATCCTAATATACTAAAATATTAGAAGGTGCACATTTTTTGTTCAGGCATCTGCTCTAAATTCTTCTGTCAGAAAATTGCAAAACGTAGATTTGACTGGGTAATAAATAGAGTTGAATGTGTTAGTGGAACTTCCATATACTTATTTTATTTGAGATGCAAAACAAACCTCTATTTCTTGTTATTTTTGATGGAAATGTTATTTTGTTTTTCTTCAGTTGCATTTGCAAATGTGCAGAACTTAAAACAATCATATTAGTTCTTTAAAAGTTTGGATTCTGCAGTTATATCATTCCTTGCTAAAAATGTTCTTTTGAGTCATTTTCAGATGATGGGTCATTCATTGGGACTTTTTATTATTTTTATTCTGTCATTAGGCTCATAAGAAGTATAATTTCTGCTGTCTGAAGAAACTACTGTAACATTCTGAGTAGGAGAAAAGCAAACAGCAAATGTCACCAAATTGGTTAAGATTTGTACCAGAGAAGAATAACTGATTGAGTTGAATTAATTCCATTTTCTTTGTGAATATTTTCATAAGCAGTGACCAATTCAGTCACTCAGTGACTCAGATGCTCACAGTAAAGCAAGATTGAAAATCGTAGCTAAATCTTTTTACTTATTTTAGGTTGAAATGATTCCCAATAGTTACCAAGACACAACTCTGTACATCAGTATTCCTCCATTTTCCTTTCCCATATCGTGTCTCTCCAGGCACTGATTCTTGGTAGTATAAGTACTACAAAGCATGTGATTTTCAGCTATGGTTTTTAGATTACTACTGGCAAGCAGTAGTGTCATCGTCTGCAGCTGTACAGGAAGTATACATTTTCGTGACCATGACATACTACTAGCAAAACCAAATCTGACACAGAGACATTACATACAAATGTTACCACTTTTCAGTCATCTGTGATAGAAAGGATGAATTGGTCTTACTTTTGTGAGTTTCTGTAGAAGCTAAAATACTGCTGCACTGATTTTTTTATTATTTTTATGGCTACCCTTTACTCAGATTGCCTGAATATAAACACACACTGTGAGTGTCTACAGGATACAAGACAAGATAAATGGCACAAAAGAGATATCTGAGCACTATTCATGTAATAGATTAATTATTTTCCTTCCTGTATTACAATGACAGAACAGAATTTATTTATTTTGCACTGAAAGTTGCAATTTTCTTTACACATTTTTGTATAAGGACTTATACAACAAAGGCATGGAATCCATTTGTAGAAATGAGGCATTTTATTTATCTACTTATCTTTCCTGTGCTCTCAAACTCATTATTGTGCCTGTACCTACTCACTTGAATACTCAGGTATTTTCAAGTGTCTAGGCTATCAGTCATGCAAAGAAAGTAAATATGTATTTTCTCTTACAAGTAGGTAAGCTCATTTAGTGACTAGTTCTCCTTGGGATTAAAGATTTCAAGAAACTGAGTAAATAAAACCAAATTAAAATAGATAGATAATTAATGGAATGCTACATGGTTTATGGGCAACTCCTAAAACTGTTAGATGAGGATAAATTATCTGACAGAACCATCCAAAGGTAGACAGAAGATTTGATGGAATTTTTTGTATGCTGATTATCTGTTCTGAGCTAATACTTATTAAAAGAGGATTAATCTACATTCATATTTGAGGAACAGCTTATCAGAAAAGGAATAAGGCTTGGCTGGCAACATTAAAGTTTCCATTTTCAGTCAAAAAATGTGGCCTACTAGAGATAGGCATATGGAATGCTTTCTGAAGCTTTCTAAAGCTTTCTTGCCTCAGAATGTCAACTTACTGTACATTTGTGTTTTTCTGATTCTAGCAGGCATGGAGATTAAATTTAACCTTGTCAGATGATATTAGTAAATGGTTTGGGTACCTCCTTATTTATTTAATAAAAAGCATGTGAAAAGCTCCTTAACATATGCTGTTCTTCATTCAAATATATACAATATAATTTCCTTAAATATTTTTGCATTTAAAATGCACTTTGGATTATATTTCTGCATTTTTTTAGTCCTTGAAGTATAAGCTAGTGGGAATTCCTTCAAAACCGCTCAGTGCAGAGGTTATTTTTTCATCTTCTTTTGAAAACCAATCTCATCCCTGCAGGTCTTCAGCTTTTCTAAGAACATATATCAGATGCAAAGAGTGCTGAAAGAGCTTTTTTGCTTCCTCGGTGATAAAAAGGAAGGGAGATGGGTGGGTCAGCGATAGAGACATCCTTCCCTTCCCTTCCTCCTCTTACATTGCCCCTTGAAATTGCTCTGCTTCTTTTTGAAGTAGAGACAGGATGAATAAAGCCAGCTGTCTGTGTGTTTTATTTTTACAGTGACATCTACAAGCCTGCATTGCATTAAGTATGCTTCTATTTAGGCATTTAGACTTGTTTTGTAATTGCGGAAATCGAACTGCAGGCAAAAATGCTGACAAAATGTATGTCAGGAATGATAAACATAGTGCTTGTGTTGACAACCTGACCATATCTTCTGTTGTTAACTGTCTTTCCTTTCACAATATTGATGCTAAAAGAAAAACACCTTCCCTGTCCTCAGGTAGCCTATTAATGGTTGGCATCAGGGATAAGATTTTTTTTTTATTACATTCTGATGACATGTTCTTATTTCAAGAGGAATTTTGGCTTGCGTAGCTGATATTCTGGAGCCTTCTTCACCAAGAATAGTAACTAAAATACTTTCTTGTTTATTTTCTCATTAAGAGTATAACTATCCATTTATTGGTGTTCAGGGTGGAGAGTAAATGGAAGAACCCATATTCTTTCACAGTTCCTTATTCATCACATAAACCAGGCACAGTCTTCTGCAGGAAAAAATAATGTCATTCCAAGCCAGCTTATGTTTTTAATAAACTAAGCTGAAGCTTTCTTCTAAAACCAGTGTTTATATTGGTAGAGTATTACACTATTTAACTTGGGAAAATGACAGGAAATGGTTATGACCACCAGGATACACAGAAAAAAGAAAAAAAAAGTGGAAATGCTGTGATACCTGTCTTTTCTCAACAAGCTCATATGCCACAGACAATCTGCTGCAATTATGGCTCTAGCATCGAGGTTTCAATGTCGTGTCTTCTTGATAAGTTTTTCTCAGCATGCCTTGAAGGTTTTACTATACCTCAATACAAACAAACTACAATGAATCTTTGCAAATGTTGCTGCAATCTTGTACTAGCTCTATCATTTTAGCTTTGCTTTACAAAGGTATACAAGAAGACAACAAGTATTGATTTTTTTTCCCATAGTACATTCACAGTTAAAATCTCAGGCACCTGTATGTACTATACAAGTAGAGACAATGTTACTTCTTCTTATTATTATTGTTATTGTTATTATTATTATTATTATTTCTGGTATACAATAGTCTAAACAAGAACACTAAAATATGTTTTACTGGAATTCCCTTAAATTTGTAAACTTTCTTTATAATGGTTGTTACCAAAGGTGCCTTTGTTTCTCATTTTCCTAATTTCTCGTTGCTTTGACAAATGCAGAAAGTCGGAGAAATAGAGTATTACACTGAGAGAGAGGAGGAGAAAGCAAATGTCACCTAATGTACATTTGACTAACAAACTTTGAAACATAGCCAGGTAGTACCCACCTCTTTGTATATTCACACAATGATATCCACAGCACTTCAGATCACTCACTTTTTAGGCAATGAGTGATACAAACATTTGAATGAAAGACCAAATCACGATATTATAAGCAACATGAATGAAGGTAACATCGACTCTAAAATTAATTAGCTGCAATGTTTTACCATGTCTTGTTTTTCAAAGCAGGCTTTTATTTAATACTTCCCATACTTGCATTTTGATTTTCTTTTCATTAGTTGGTTTGATTACACCCTTTCAAAATTCAGCTATTAACCATTTTGATGTGACATATGACTGCAGTGATTTTCTGACATTGATATTAGTCTGTTCTGCAGTGAAGGGTAATTAATCACCTTACCCAAGCGCTTTCCCAACAGAGCTTCCAAAGAAGCTGATATTGTCCCTTTTGCTGAATGTAGACTGTGAAATTATCCTAGGAGTTAATAAAGAGACAAGCATTCTATAATGTATTAGAAGTATTTTCCCAGTGGATTTATGCCATTGCTATTTTTTAAATAATCACAACATTTTTATTTGGTGCAGTGATTTTGTGTGATTAGAGTGGTGTATAATAGGAAGATTAATCTTGAATTAGTGTAGTTTGGACTAATACTTGGAAAATCTTGCAAATACTCTGGGAGCTGTAATTTAATGACGGGAATACTTGTCTCACAAAGGTAAACAGGAGTTCCAAACCAAGAGCTGTTTTTAATTAAAGTGACCACAGACTATTTCATTCCTTTCTGAAATTCAAATCCTCATCTTGTCAGAGGCTTGTAAGGGTGCAGGTGTCCAGGACACTGATATAATTTAATAGTCTGCCTTATCTATGCCTGACAATAAATAATGGGACATTGCTACTGAGAACCAGAGTAGTCTGTTGGCCTTGATTCAAAATATTTGCCAGTGTTTCAAGAAGGAGCATCAAATGTTGTCAGCATCTCACCAGTAATGTGAGTTTACTTATATTGCCCTGAAATGTAATCCTGTTAATAAGATAGATAAGTGATAGACTGTTTTTCGTAAAACACTCATGAATAGAGCCATAAAAACAATTGTCTCTCTCTGAACATGTCCTTGGCTTCCCCTATGGCAAGACTGGAAACTCTGTATCTTCTCAGTGATGCTGACGTGTATGCTTTTATGTGTGGGTGCTGTTTCTTGTACTGTACTTCTAATGGAAATGGTGCAGTTGTCTGTTTTGTTTTGTTTTTTTTTTTTTCACCTCTAATAGAGCTGCTACCTCTTTGTATTTGTCTTGGGAAATGGCATATTTGTGTGGTGACATTATAGTACTGCATTATGACATGATGTTATTAACTCACTGGTGCAATGTACTGAAGCAAAAGCATGCCAAGAAAACAATTTCATCACATGGCTCAATCTTGCAACACAAAGTCATATGAAGGGGCCTGTGGTGAATTTAGGCCTTTTGCCCAGGTGGCTGGTTTGCCTCGCAAGCTATGGAGCAAATTAATGTTAATAATAACATGCAGTGAAATCCTAAACAAATTGTAACTCTAACGTGTTTGATCCTTTTCCTTATCTGTGATGATGCCAAGAGGCCTCCAATCTTGGACACTGATTAGTTTGAATTGTTATTTTTTATTATTACTAATTGATTTTTCCCTGTCTTATATGTGTGTGCGTGTGTGTGTGTATGTTTGTTCGTTTTGTTTTCCAACCAAAACACAGTTACTTTCCAAAGAGGAGATGGAGGACTAATGAGCAATGGAAGGTATGTTACTTTGTATAAAGGTCTTTCCATTGTATTTACTTTTAAAATTAGGGATTTGAAAAGTGCTATAGGTGATGCACTTGGGTAACAACCTATCATAGGGAAGACTGACAATGCTAGGAGGAGTTAAGTAGTTTACCACAAGGTTTAATGACCTATCTGTTGTGCACTTTGGAGGAATCAAGCCCAGATGTTTCATATCTCCCAGATGTCCCGGAAGAAATGAGTAGTAAATATCACAAGGAATGTGTTAATTTGTTACCAGGATGTTTATTGCATTAATTAGACATTAGCAAATGAAGTTGCTGTTGTTTAAGACTCCTTATTGGCTCCCTCTAAATTGCTGTGAGTGAGCAATTACACTTAATCGATCACAAAATAAATGATTCATGGATGATGAATAGGCTGTAGATTGATAGGACTGGATTCCACAACTTTGGCTACTCAATTGAAATTGATAAAAGCTGATAACGGGCCCATATATCCTCATCTATTTTCCCTTTGCCAATATGGAGATTGTAATTAGGCCCTGGTAATAACTTCCAATCTCCTGTTTAATCAATATTTTAGCAAAAAGAGATTAGGCCTAATGAGATCGAGTAGATGTGGCAAGAAAGTGACTGGGTCTTCTTATTGCCGTTTCCATAGAAACCAATGTTCCTCTTAGGGATTGTACCAGGCAGGGGTCTACAATGTACAATGATCGGAGATGTTGCTCCAACTTCATGAGTGCATTAATAACCTAGAAAAGCTACAGAACTGTGGAGTGTTTTTTTGTTTTCATTTGGGGGAAGGGAGTGTTTGCAGGAAATTGTTTGTTTTCTCTGTTAAATTCAAACACAAACAATTCACCTGCCTTGCTAAATTTCTGGCTGTTTATCCTGGGATGAGAGAGAAATGGGGCCTTATGGCCTGAGTATACCTTCTCTTTCAACATACTTGTTGTTTATTGCTGCTCTCAAAGCTGGGAATTTCAGGGATAAAAAAGCAATGCAGTAGTGGCAGATAAAGATAGCAGTGGACTGAGAATGTTCAAAAAAAAGAGTTACCAGCCTGTAGATGACAGGCATGCATTTGGGATGCAAAAGAAGGAAGCAATAGTAGCCCAAAGTCCTGGAAATGGCTGATACGGAGCAATCAGTTTGAGTGATGGCTCCCTTGAGGTGGTAATTTATCATGCAGCCCTGGTGGTGGATACCCTGATGGTGCTGCCTAACCACTGTTTCATACAAAAAACGGACTTCATTTGGATTCTGGCAGAATCACAACGGATGCCTAGTCCCGCTTCCACTGAGGAAGCTGCTTTGTATATAACCTTAATTAACTGTTCAAGGTCTCTAAATCATCAAAGGCTACACAATTTTAATTTAAAATAAATTAAAGTCTCAAACTGTTTGCTACCTAAAGTGTTAGGAGAACAGTGATATGGTATCTTCAATCACAATTTGTCTCACAGATATTTTGTTTTTGTAAATATGTATATAAATTTTTGTTTGTATAATCTTTTTTTCTTATTGTGCTTCAGTCGACCAGGTCTGTTAAATGCGAGTGACCCCAGTTATCCTTGGCTTGCAGACTCTTGGCCTGCCACAAGTCTGCCTGTAAACAACAGCACTAGTGGACCCAATGATCTTAGCAATTTTGGTCGTGGAGGTAAGTTTAATTTTATAAAGTCACCATATAGTACACAATAGGCTTCTGTTAGGTAACATCTGTGATAAGCACTATGCAATATTTTTATCACAACAATACTTTCTGTATTTGACTCAAGATTGACTTTTAAGTTGACATTAAAACTTGTCTTTTACTCTATTTCTTTCTGCTTCTTTAAAATATAGGTCTAGTTTGTACTTTACCCCTTACAGTAGTGAGACAGAGTATGCTTATCATCTCCAGAGAAGTGTATTTATTGCTTGAATTCATTCCTGTTTCTGTAGAAGAAAGAAATCTTCTGTACAGGGCAATGTAGTGAGCCATAAAGAGCAGATAAGAACTCAGGGGATGCAGAAAAGATGTTCCTTCATCAGAAGGACAGAAGAACGTTGTTGTTGTCACCTTACCCATCCACTTCCTAATAAGGAACTGCTCTCAGTTTCAGCAATAATCCATTAAGAAGATCTCAAAGAACTCCAGAAACTTCTTTTCTTATTGAAGAAAAGAATACGTAAATGGCAACTATTTAGATTTTAAATAATTTTATTTCCATTTTGAATTGAAGAAGGCCCTTTGCGGAGATGAGATGATGATTTGTAATCATTTAGAGGACTTATTTTCTTTCAAGTATTTTACTCAAATGGGAATTTCAAGATGTATGATTGGGATTTTTAAGTCATAGTAATATTCACATCTGTCTCTTACTTCCTTGATTTCTGTGATGTTGTAACACAGCTAATTTTGCATAATGGTGTCCCAATCTAGGCATCCTAACGTAAATATTTTTAAGATGTAAATAAATAAATAAAATTAAGATAACTTTATATATCAAAATACATCAAAATGCTAAAAAACTATAAACTCATCAAACTGATAAATGTGAAAAGAATTCATTTTTGAACTGTACCAAAGTCTACTTCTGGAAAGCATCCCTCATATGGGTCATACTTTCATATACAAAACTTCTGGCCTGTAACTTGACTACCATGACTTCAAATTACCACAAAACACTCTAGATTTATTTTCCATTTAAAATTATGGTAAAGCTCTTCCTTACAAAAACATAACAAAGTAAGCAAGCTTCTGATAATATCCAGAAGGAAACTGAATATCTGCCAGCTTCTTTGTTGTGGACATATTGAAAACAAAACCCTTCAATACTTTTTCATCTTTTCATAAGCTCTCATAATACAGAAAAGTTACCATTTCCCTTTAGTATTTGGCTCTATTTGACTGGGATTGGAAGCATGTTTTAAAGCTTTCAACTTCAATGTGCGTGAGGCATAGGTCCAAATTTGTCTAAGAGATGTAACAGTTATATTTTGAATTTCAGCAGTTTGATTCCACCCATAATCCATGCAGTTGAGCTCATACTCTTATTCTGATTATTTTGGGACCACTTATCCCTATCTGTTTCAACAGTTAAGTTTGGATGCATCTGCATTAAAGGTGAATTAGAAGTCAGATGTTTAACAGCTAGGAGATAGAACTTGGGCCTCTTTTAGTTGTTAAATGTCTCTGATAATAGGTCTGCCAGAATTTTGAAAACAGTAAGGTGGCGATCAATCACTCTGGAAACGCAGAAGCTGAGGCAGACAGTTCTTACATTGCCTTTAAGAGTGAAATCCATGCTATGTCCTAGTTAGCATTTGATAGTAAAGCTGTATAGTAAGCACAGTTTGGGTTTGACAGTTGTGTAAGGCCACAAAATGGTACTATGTCTCCCAAGGCAGCAAGAAAGAGCTTCCCTCAGGAAGTACTTCAGCACAATTTCATGTAACTCAAGAATTACAAAACCAGTTGGATTTTGGAAAGTTTATGGTAAAGCATCCAACGAGAAATGTGTGTTCATCTTTGGTCTGTAATGTACAGCATGTTTTTTTTAGTAATGACAACTTGTTGGGATGTGTCACATTAAATTTTTGCTAGGTGACTGTGGCACTTTGTAAAATGATATTTTTAAAAGTTCTCTGAGTGCTTAGTGTATACATCTCACTGAGGTCAGAAAAGTAATCTGGTTGTACTAAAAATTCCCAGAATTTTTGGAGAACCTCAGCTTGTTATTAGGAATGACTGCAAATTCTTGGCTGGTGGGAAGATATATAACTTTCCTTTCAAGTCTGTGCAAATGTCTAGTTCTAAATTTTAAAATAACTCTGTAGAGTTGATACCTCTTCAGTTGCCAGAAACATGCTTTTTAAAGATGTACATCTGAGTACTTGAGAGATGAGCAATTTGCTAGTTTTTACTTCTGTGAGTCTGCAAATCCAACATAAACAGTTTGAACTGGACTTATTTAACTTTCTACATCAACAATAGAATTTATTTACTAAATTTAAATCCATTATTCTTTGATGGAACCAACTGTGGAAAGGAAAAATCTTAATATTGTGAATGAAATGCAAGTAAGATAGAACTGCACTTTTCTCTCATATGTCGTGCTGTATTAGCACATAGATGCTTTCATGATTGTGCTCTATCCCTGGAAAGCACGTTGGATATTTTCAGATAGTAATAACCTGATTTTGAAATATGACCTGTAGTTTGCATTAATTGCAATTTTTTTCTCTTACAATTTATGTGCAGTTATAAGTTTATACTATTAAGGTATTTTAAATACTTGATTGTGCCCATTTCCCTATTGTTGTCTGCAAAACCAGATCACGCTGATAGACCCAAATTTAATCTCTGTTTCTGCAGACTCTCTACTGAGCACTTCTTATTGCCATATTTATTGTTAATATTATGTTGCCTTGAGACTGCAGATGTAATAAGGATTCATATTAAAATGTTTACTGTTGCACACATGAATGTAGTAGAAAATCGTTCTGAAGCTTAAATGTTCATCCCAGGAGAAAAAAACCCCACAAAACTAAAACAAAACCAAAACAGTGGTAGAAGGCCATGTTATCATATCCTGTTAATGGAAAAGTCTTGAGACAGTGAGAGATCCACTGTATTCCCTGAGGTTGCACAAAACCCATGTCTGAATCTGGAACTGAGCTTAAACCATTGTCTTTGTGCAAGAATTATCATTCCTCACTGAGGCTTAAGGTATATAAAAATATCTATGATAATTAGAATGGGATTTGAACTTCCTAACTATAGGAGTATGCATTATCTCAAGCATGATCTAACAATGGTAAACCATAACTGACATCTGGCTACATAAAGCAAACAGCATACAAATGCTACATTTTCCTAACAAGTTAATTCCATAATGAATTAAACTTTTCAGAGTGTAAGTAAATTGTAAAAATAGTACCATTTGATATATTGACCTCTGAGAGAGCAAGAAGAAGATTATCTGTTGAGTTGTAGCTCTCCTTGGGACATCATGCCAGTCATCATTAGATTCTTCACACTTCAGTAGTCGCAGCTTCTAAATCTAGTATTCTACCAGCAAAGGTCAGTACAATGTTTAGTAACAAGAGAGATTGCCAATATAACTGATTAAAGTTACAAATTGCAGTGTGTGATAGGATTCAGAAGATATAGAAAAGTCAACAGATATTTAGTTAAATATACCATACTGTTTTTCAGATAAATATACTGGAGCATTTGAACAAGTTGTTCTCCGTTCTCAACACTGCTTTGCCATTTTAAGAGACTGATCACTTAGATTCCCTCAGAATGACAAATTTTCTTTCACCTATCAGGAACAATTTAGTTTTGTGTTTTTCTTTAGTTGGAAAGGAGACACATACTAGGTAATGTAAAAAAGAAAATTAGAAAATGCGTAGAACTTCAAAGAAGTCAAGGTGATCCCCTTAAAAAATTACTTTGAGAGTTTTGGCATCCATAGAAGAGTTTTGCTACATATATACTGGGAAAGTTTCCTCTGTGATTTGTATATTCACCCCTTTTATCATTTCTCTGAAGCCCAGACAGTTTCATTGGTTCTGACGTAGAGTGAGCAATTGAGAACATTCTTCAGTAGAGAAATATTCCAAACTTCACTTTCACAGTTCAAAGTATGGGAAAAAAAAAAAAAGAAAAAAGAGATGGTTTTAGGCAGTGAGATGTGAAGGACAAGTGGTAGGCCTGTCACAGATGCTGGTAGCTTGACGATGGTTGTACATCATCTTCCCTTCATTGGCTCACGGACTTGTCTCAGCTGAAATGCAAAAGTGCAAAATGACACATTTATTTTTCATCTTAAACCTTGATACTTTCAGACTTCTTGTGCATCAACGATTTTTTTCATTCCCCTATGTTCACCACAGATGTGCTGCCACCAGTGCCAGGTCAAGGAGATAAAACTGCTACTATGCTTTCTGATGGAGCCATTTACAGCAGCATTGACTTCACCACAAAAACTAGTTACAACAGTTCCAGCCAAATAACACAAGCTACGCCATATGCCACCACCCAGATATTGCATTCCAACAGCATCCATGAATTGGCTGTCGACTTACCTGATCCTCAGTGGAAAAGCTCAATTCAGCAAAAAAATGACCTGATGGGATTTGGTTACTCTCTTCCAGACCAAGGCAAAGGCAACAATGGTAATTACAGCTCTTATTTTCCAGAGCTCTTAGCTTTGTAGTGATTCATCTATGCATGAATTAGAAAAATCTTTTTAGCATTTGAGACACTTCATACTTGCTGTAACTAATACATACGTTTCTTGCATGCATGCTGAACTTCACATAATCACAAAGTGTGTCCTTCTGTGCTTTTAATCCTCTTTTTCCTGTGCCAACCACCAAGCCATCTGCCTTCCATTAGGCTAGGATAGGTATACATTTTTTTCAAAAACACATGAAACCTTGCTGCTTCCCCCACCTCTGCCCTTGACTTGCTAACTGCATGTGTTGCATGTGCTTGTGCTGTCAACTAATCACACAATGCCACTGTGACCTTTGCCCTTTAACCCTTAGCCTTGCTTTACATCCCTGACTACCGCGTGGCTGAGGGATTGGCTAATAGATTGCCACACAACCAGTCACAGGATTTCAGCACCACCAGCTCCCACAACAGCTCTGAAAGGAGTGGCAGCCTCTCAGGTTGGTTCCACCGCCGTGAGTGGGTGAGAGAGGGACGGAGGGGTGTCGGTGAGTGGCTTGCCAGGGAGGAGGAAAACCTCCCGGGTGCATTTTCTGGGTAGGTATGAGGGTGCCTGCCCACTGGAACATCAGCCAACGTCATCACAGTGGCCTCTACAGAAAAAAAAAAGAAGAAAAATACTTTAATGAAACCTATTTGGAGACAATTGGAGAATCCTCCCAACAAGTACTTGTCAGCAAAACTGCGAATCTTGGCTTGCCTCCTTTCCCTGACAGCACAGTTCTTGGAGCAAATATATTTCCATGTCAGTCCTCAGTTTACAGGTCTCCCAACGCTGTACTACATGAGGAGTATTTTTGTTGAGTTGTTATCTGATTCTCCCCTGCCACTGTTTCTAAATGCAGCTCAGAAATAAACATAGGGCCATGCAAGACATCTGAGATTTCAAAAACTGAGCCAAGTCTGAATACAAACAATGTAAATTTTATGTGTATGCTGCATGCTATATTAGAAATACGAGCTGTTTTCATTGGATGAAAATGGTTGTAGTACACGTGTTTGTGTATTACATTTAAACACAATTTTTCTTGATTTCTTTAATTTCGCTTACTTGTTGATTATGTTCTGTATAACTTTATCATTTTTTCCAAGACAAAAAATGAAAATCCAGCAATTAAAATGAAATATTGTTTCATTGAATTTAAATAAGAGATATCCAAATGGACTTAAATTTCAAATTCCTAGTATATCTGAAGCCTTTTGTATGTTGACTCTAAGTTGGAGCAAACATAACAGCAACAGATCAACTTCAGAAATGGCTTCTTTATGTCAATTTAAATGACTTTTCAAATGGAATGTTGAGATTAGAAGCCTATAATCATTGACCCATAACTCAAATAGCCAAATGGGTTTGCATGTCTTGTGTTCTTAAGGGGAGTATTAGTTGATGTGAGTGAGATAAAAAAATAGGCTTATGGTATTGACAGAGAGGTACCTGGGAGCTAAGTTTGTGCCATACTTCAAGAAAGGTTCTTGCTCCTTGTGTGTGAGATGTATTGACAAGTAGCTTAGGAAATCAGCTTGCTCCTCTGGATGCATGAAAATGAAGAAATTGATATGCTGAGATACATATGTGCCAGTTATCAGCGGGCAATATCACACTTTAGATATGTTGACAACTACAGCTGCCTAAGAATTTTCTTAGAAAATACCAGTCGATCAAAAGCTGGACTTTGAACAAATATTTCAAGTGAAACATATTTTGTGTAGTGTTTTTCAGTTGGAAATAAATTTTCTGACAGCACACAGAAACTTCAGGTTAGCCACTTCTAAGTCCAGGGCACTCCTTTTGTGATCAAAGCAGCTGGATGCACCAATGCTCAGATGAGTGTCAGACTATGCTCAGTGCAGAGTCAATATTTGCTTTCCTTTGCCCACTAATTATGTCTTTAGTATATACTAATTATGCTGTAATGCATGAGAAACTGGGAGAGACCTTCAAATAGTATGATAGAGCATCTCTGGAGTCTGAGACCAGGTTCTATTACATAGTCCCCATCAGGTTGAGCAGAGAGACTTGTTCTCTCACTTTCTTGGTTAATATTTTAAGTACTACTTTAAATACTACTTAAGTATTATTCTGACTTTCTGTCTCAAATTAATGTCTTGAGAAATCATGTCCCATTGTGGAATGGAAAATAGCTAAAAATGCTGCTGCTTTGTGAGGCAGGGAAATTTTGTGGTTGTACTTTGCAAAGCTCCCAGCTTATGTCAGTGCTATGATTATCAGCCTGACTGGCCAATTCTTTTCCCAGGACCTGATTCACCTAGAGGTTTAAACAATTTAACTGAATTTCAGTGAGAGAAGACATTGAAATATCAAGCATCATTGCTATAGGAAAGCAAGTCTTTGGTACAACGGTTTTCAAACACACATCAGGCATTGTGTTATGTGTCTGTTCCACTAGTTTGACAGCGGGGTAACTCTGCCCATGCTGACAGAAAAGATCTCCTGCCTGACTGTATGGTGTAGTTTGCTTTCCCTACCAATAATGACGTTGGATTTATTTTTCTTCATCTGAACAGAAACAATTCCTCATCTATCTGTTTCACTCTTTCTAATATCTCTGTAATCTTTGACCTTTCTCTCCAGAAGCCCCCAAACCCATCTGACTCTATACTAGCACCTCACACATCCAACCTCCACACACATACACACACTTATGCATGTGCTTTCATCCCAAAGCAGCCCCTCCTGCTTTAGCTCTTGCTAAGCTCCTATTCCTGATGACTTTCTGAAAATTCCGTGTCCCACAAAGTAATGTACTTCCTTTGTACTGTTCCGTGACCTAGTTTCTAATCTGCTTTCTGCCATACCTGTGCTTTGAAAACTTCATTTTCTTCTAGAAGGTTCATGTATGTGTTCCTCCATTACCATCATCACTGGGGTTTCTTTTCTATTGATCAAAACATTCTTTCCCTTTTCAAGAAAGCCAGCAGGCTACAAAAGGAGAGAAGAGCCTGTCTTGCATTCTAATAGATGGAACATCAGCTCAGTTTGCATGTAATGAATGACAGGATCCTGGCTGGACTTAATATAAATATTCCAAGACACAGAAGGAAGAGCTCCAGCCTGGAATTGAGTAGTGGAAAGCAAAGTTCCAAATGTTATGAGCCAAGCTGGTTAAAAACCTTGCCAGACTGGTTGCCTGTCTCTAACAGACACAACACAAGGTGAAAAGAGGTCTTGGCTACTTCTGAATCACAGAATCACCTTTTTATTCCCTATCTATTAATTCCTATTTTTGTCCAACTGACATTTGGATATAACAGAAGAAAGACATTGTCTCTCAGATGAAATGTCCTGTGCTACATGATTCTCTTGCTAGAATTGCACTTGCATTGTGTGAATGTCTCTGTGCCTAGAGCTAGAGATATGGCAAAGGCGGTGGTGCCTGCCAGTGCACACTATGCCACCCTGAATCACAGAATCGTAGAATGATAGGGGTTGGAAGGGATCTTGAGAGATCATCTAGTCCAACTTCCCTGTCCACCTAGATCAGATCACACAGGAACTCGTCCAGGTATTTTGAAACCCTCCAGAGAAGGAGACTCCACACCCTCCCTGGGCAGCCTGTGACAGGGCTCCCTCATGCTTTCAATAAATAAGTTTTTCCTTAAGTGGAACCCTTTGTGTTCCATCTTTTGTCCATTACCCCTAGTCCTGTTGCTGGACAGTACAGGAAAAAAAGTGTTGCTTCTTGACATACACTTTTTAAATACTTGTAAGTATTAATGAGGTCCCCCCTCAGTGTCCTCCAGAATGAACAGCCTTTCCCACAGCCTTTCCTCTTAAGAAAGATTTTCCAGTAGCTTGATCATCTTGGTAGCCCTGTGCTGGACTCTATCTAGAAGTTCTCTGTCCCTCTTGAGCTGGGGAGCCCAGAACTGGACACAGGACTCCAGATGAGGCCTCACCAGGGTAGAATAGAGAGGGAGAAGAACCTCCTTTGACCTGCTGGCCACACTCTTCTTAATGCATCTCAGGATGCCATTGGCCTTCTTGGCCATGAGGGCACGTTGCTGGCTCAAGATAGTTTATTGTCAACCGTGACCCCCAAGTCTCCCTCCACAGAGCTACTCTCCAGCAGGTCAATCTCCAGCCTGTACTGGTGCATGGGGTTGTTCCTTCCCAGGTGCAGGATTCTGCACTTGTCCTTGTTGAACCTCATGAGGTTCCTCTCTACCCAACTCTGAAGCTGGTCAAGATCCCGCTGAATGGCAGCACAGCCTTCTGGGGAATCAGCCAGTCCTCCTATTTTGGTGTCATCAGCAAACTTGTTGAGGGTACACTCTGTTCACTCATCCAGGTTGTTGATGAAAATGCTGAACAAGACCGGCCCCAGAACTGATTCCTGAGGAACTCCACTGGCCACAGGCTTCTAATTTGCTTCTGTGCCATTGATCACCACCCTTTGGGCTCTGTCATTCAGCCAGCTCTTGATCCACCTCACCATCCACTCATCCAAGGCACATTGCCTGAGCTTTGTGATGAGGATGTAATAAGAGGAGGTGTCAAAAGCCTTGCTGAAATCAAGATAGATGACCTTGCCCTTGGTGAATCCATGTGGAGTCCTCTTGATAACCATCTTTTTCTTCATGTGTTTAGAGATGTTGTCCAAGGGATGGAGGTGAGGCTGACAGGCCTGTACCTGCCTGACAAGTCAGGTTTGGCTTTTTTCAATTTGCTGCTGTTGAGAACCTTTTACATGGGTATTTTTTTTTTTTTTTGCCATGATCCATTATATTTTTATCTAACAGTGAATTCAAGAAGTTATAAAACAGACATGAATAAATCAGTAAATATATTTCTGATACACTAAAATCTGTCTTTCTTTGGTTGTGCACTACTGTAGTGCAAATGTATGGAGTCTTAAAAAAAGTGACCTTCAGCAATTATTCAAAATATCTTTTCATTCCATTCTATTATTATTTATAACCTTGTAACAGCATTATCACATTTATGCTTATTCTGCTGAGATATAAATACATCTTCTGGTTTTGGGCTATGCCTTCTGGAATCAGCATTCTTTCAAAGAAATGTAAATAGCTCACTTTTTTTCTCATATTACATCTCTAACATTTTATTTTTCTTTTTGGATTTACAGGTGGCAAAGGAGGGAAAAAGAAGAAAAACAAAAATACTGCCAAGCCCCAGAAAAACAATGGTTCAAATTGGGCCAGTGTTCCACTCCCACCCCCTCCCGTGCAGCCACTTCCAGGCACAGAGCTGGAACACTATGGGGTGGATCAGCAAGAAGCAGGGTAATTTTTTTTTTCCTTTTTTGTTTGAAGAAAAGTCTGATTTGCAGAGTTGAGGACTTTTTAAAAAACATTTTGTTAAGTGACAATATTATTCCATTTTGTTTTTTTTAAAAAAAGCACATGTCTTATCCTGTAGATTTTTTCAAGGCTGTGAAAGAGGAATGTTTGAATAGCTTCTCTTCATAGTGGCTGAAGATGGAAATAAAAGTGACTTTGCTTCGTGATCATGTAGATCTTCCCTGCTTACTCATGCTGAGAACATCTCACTTCATGTGTAACTTAATTGAATTCTGTTTGCACTGCTTGCAGGTGATGGGCCTCAGAGTGAGTAAGGATGACATAATCTGGCTCGTATATTTTCACTGCTTTAATGTTTAAAAATATTAGAGCCAACAGAACAAAAAACCCCAGACTAAATTGGAGTAATTTTAGAAGATCAACCAGCAGATAATAATAATCTCATTAGCTTTTAGAAGAAATCTCACAGTTGAGGAAGGCAACATTTTTATAAGCCTTTTTAAAACTATTTAAACAATTCTTGAGTTTCTGTAACGTCACCCTTTTTTTTGGATATCTTGAGCTTGTTATCAAGGACACAAAAGTCATATGGAATGCACTAAATGAGAAGAAAGAAACATTTCCTGCACAGAGAACAAGTATGGAATGCTTTTTATAAAGTCTAATTGTATTAACTACCAGGTTATCAAATTCTGGAAGAAAATTAGAGTATATAGAAAAATATTTTACTGTACTCAGCTCTGTTGGAGCCTTTGAGAATCGTTGCTCTGTCAGAGGCAAATTTCTGCCTGTTTAAATACATGGATTAATCAGTATTTCCTAAGGATGAAACATACATTTTGAAAATTATTGTAATAGCTTCATTGAATAAAAATATTTCAAATATTATCTCTTTTGTAAGCATGAATTGATATTCACTTATTTTTATAGTGAAAATTAGAATAACTATTAATATTTGAGTTTATACCAAGTTGTTCAATTCTTAAAATTAATAATAACTAACTGTATAAGTCAGCAGAGTTCCTTTCAAAATGATAGTCCATTCCAGCTATATTAGAGTTAGAATTTCAAAGCAAATGCAAGGGAAAATGAGTAACCTTACTGACAGTAGGTGTTTAGAAGCCAAGGCAAAAGGTGCATATAATCGTTGTGTTCTGTATTCTGTTTTAAAAAGCTAAAATAAATTTAAGATTGTTTCACCATACAATATTTATCTTTATCAGTTTATATCCTTAAAACACGTGTGGTCACTTCACTAAAATCATGCTATAGAAGGCAAATTATTGGAATTTTCTTTCAGGACAATGAAATATAAATACCTTCTAAAGAAATCACTTATAATACAGAGCTTGACTCAGTTACATAAAGTATCTGTTATTTAGCTGGAAGGAATGATGTTGGTCATAATGACAACACTTCTTATTTAAAGATAAGGTCATTCCAGTTTTCAAAAACTTCAGACTTAGTTTTTCCTCTAATTATCCTTTTTTTCTTTTTTGTAATATCTCATTAATTGTAATATGATCTTCTCACATGTAATTCACCAAACAAACAAACAAATTGGACTTGCAGTATCAGTCTTGAGCTACAGTAGTTTCAATTGNATTGGACATCATTGAGAACAGCCTGACTATTGAACATATGAAATTATGTTCAGGGGTCCCTTGAGAAGTTAAAGTGCTTAGATTTTAATAAGAAGCACTTGGAAAAGGTTGCATATATTTTCACCAAGCTGTATGTACTTAGAAAACCAAAAATGAATGTGATCAATGTGCAATCTGTGGGTTCCAGAAGTGTCAATAACTCTATCATTTATATGAGATATAATTACTATGCAGTCTGTTAGTTTATTAGCTTTTTCTTGCAGAAGTTGTTTTGGGGTTTTTTTGTAAATGCAAGTTACCACTGGTGGCTTTTTAGACATCCTGCAGTATAAAGACAAATGTTTTTTGTACCTGAAATCTTGAATATCAGTGTCCTGAACTTAAAGCTTACAGTCAATTTCAAACAAAGTCTTGGTAAAGAACAGTACTTGTGCAGAATCTTTTTACTAAGAAATCTTTTTATTATCCAGCTGAACATTTGAGGATTTGAAACAAGTAGGGTCAAAAGGTGAGGACATCCAAAGCTCATTTATGGATTACTGAAAAGCCACTAAGGAGTATCTTTCTGCCCTGTCCCTTTTAAAGAGGAAGCCATTATACCAAAGAATGAGGTTGAGAGAGTAAAAGTAAGTGACAGAGATGTTGCACTGTACATTTTTAGCAGCATGAGTTAGGATGGTCCCTTCACCCTTGGGTGGCAATGTCATGAGTGAATATTGCAAGGAAAGACAAATTAGAACTAGTCATATCTTAATTATTTCCTAAGGAACTGAATATGTATCATATAATATTTTCTTAAATCTCTGTGTTATGTTAATGGTAACGATCATTCACTCAAAAGCTCTTAAATGCCAAGTATTAAGATGTAGCATTTATTTGCACCTCTGTACACAAATGTATATTTATATATATATATATGTTTTAATCTAGATATTAAATGATACTGGTCTTAATTGCAATATATGTATTCCACAGACTTTTGCTGCTTAGGTCAAGTTGTATTAACTATCCTAAGTTTGTACATTTAAATACAGACTATGGACTTTTAAAAAAGGAAAAACTTAATTTTAGAAATCTTTGAATTTTGCTTAAAGTACATGTTCTGTGCATAACAGATTTTGAAACTCCTCTGTCTCACTGTTCTAAGCCTTTTCATAACCCAGCTTCATCCTTAAGAAAATTGGCAATGATTCATTGTTCTCTGGGAAACTAGTAATTCCTTCCTTGCAAATTAGGAGCCTTTTTAAAATGAAGAATTTTTAAGCTGGTTTGAAAGATTAATTGTATAACACAATGCATTGCCTGCCAGCTTTACAGACACAACGAGTATACTTTTTCAGCAGTCTTTGAAGGTGGAAAGAACATAAAGTGACTTAGATGGTGCTTGGGTAGTGGTCTTTAGAGTGTGAGATGGTTAGACACTGAAATTGTAGTGAGAGCTTTTAGTTGTCTGGTTGCCTTTTGAAAAGAGCTGTCTAACCTGACGTATTTTTAGACTATGCTGGGAGTTAAGAAGTAATGTATGCAGATGCTAGAGAGACTGCAGACTGACTGGATGTGTTGAAGATGGGAAGAGTTGATAGTATTGAGATTTGAGTGGTAGGATTGTCAGCAGAACAATGTGCAACTGAAATTGTGGCCAGATTAGGGAATTATTCTGGAGATAATGCACAGGGAATGCAGTCACTAGGGCCTTGGGTGAAGCTAGTTTCTCTAGCAGACAGAGTCCTGGGATGATAATTTAATACAACACAGAATGGAAAGGTATGAGATGAAGACAGAGATAGAAAGAAAATGATAGTATTTCTGGAAAAGCTTGCCTAAGATGTGGTACTAATATATAAAACTTCTGTTTCTGCTCCTGATCAGCTGTAGCATCACCTCTTACACATTTGTTACAAGACTGAAAACCAACAAAACCTGTCAAAACACCTCTTATATGCTAAGAGAGAAAAATTTAGTATTGAAGAATATTGATAGTTGTTAATCTTTTCATTTACTCTGGGCAGGTGTGTTGAAAGTGTTCAATAATTTAACACTATCTAGGTAAATCCCAGTAAAGATTGGATAGGAGGTGGAGTGCTGGCAGAGCTGTCAACATGTGTGCTAATGTATCTCATCAGCTGGTGCTGTGACATAGCATATGCTTAGGGTCAGTGCTGTCATGACATGAATGTATTACACATCACAGTAGATACATATGTGCAGTGTCTAAGACCAGAATTTACATGGAAAGTGTTGTTTTTATTTAAACTACAAAATAAAAACAAATAGGAAATTAATGGACAAATAAAGGGGATAATGGGGGCAAGTAAGTGCAACTATGTAAAGCTTGTTCTGCTTTTAAGAATGCTGCTTTTTTCATGTCTAGGTCAATCTTCATGCAGTCTCCTAAGCTAATGACCCAGGAAGTGAGTTAGTTCATTTTTGTTGTTGATTGTGGCATAACATAACCTAATCAGCATTAACAAATGAGATAATGGATTGGTAATTTTTTTGTTGCACAACTTGTTCAAGTTGCTTCATTATTGTGGGAAAAATTAAACAAGAGTCAGTATAGAGAATTTAAGCAATTATGACCCTATTTTCAATAAATGTTAAAGCTCACACTGCATGTGAGGGTACAATCCTGTATACTCTTTACTGCATGACAAAGATAAGATTTGGTATATACTGAGTTTACTTGGTATTTATTTTAGATATGACAGCGATGGTTGGTGTCCACCTTTGCCAGTTCAGACCTACCTACATCAGGGCATGGAGGATGAGCTTGAAGAAGACGATGATCGCGTTCCCACACCACCTGTTCGAGGAGTAGCGTCATCACCTGCGATCTCCTTTGGGCAACAGTCAACTGCAACTCTCACACCTTCTCCACGAGAGGAGATGCAACCAATGCTTCAGGCTCACCTGGATGAATTAACTAGGGCTTACCAGTTTGATATAGCAAAGCAGACATGGTAAGTGTTTGGAAGGGGACACCTGTGGTCTGGGAAATGAAAGCATAATCAGAATTTATTCCTTCATGTCATAAATACTGATTATACTCAGCAATATGTCAGTAATGTTTCCAAATCAGTAAAATGAAAAAAAAAAAATAGCAAAACTCTACAGTTAGAAGGCCTTAAACATAAGTAGGTAGTTTATAAACCATAATGCTTGGTAATATGTTAAATCTTGGATAAAAACACTTAAAAATAATAATTCCCTGGAGTTTTACATATATTCAACTAAGTAGTTAACACCCACCTAATGACAACTTCTCTGCAGTTCAGAGTGCTCTGAACCTTGCAAAAGTTAAAAATTTTTTAGGATTTTCAAAATTATTGAGATCCTAAATGATGCTAATCACTTCAAAATGGCAATGCAGCAGCTTTTACCCCATGTCACATTAGAATGAAGCATTTATGTCTCTGATAGGGAAAAACCCAGACACTAAAGGAAGGAAGTTGTTAGTATTTACAGAATGGATCTAGCATTTTAGAGTGCTTTATGCCTATTTAAAGGAAGAGCAAGCAAATACCACAGTAACATTTCCTCTGCAAAACAAATAGAAGCAATCTCTTCAGGGACTGAAAAAGAACTTGTCAACTGCACCAGGCTGGGGATACGGTGAAGGTCAGTTGCTTCCTGGATGTTCCCTAAGCAGCAGTTGTCCTTTTACAACTTTTCTATCCAGACAAAGCCCGTGAATCTCAGAGGAAAGGAGCAGAGCTAGTTACTGAATGGCATTCTGCCAGCAGAGAAGCAGCCATTCTTTGCTGGTAAATAAAGCCACAAAGTTATTCAGCTTGAGCTACCATAAATAGATCAGGCAGGTAGGCAGGCAGTGCCAAATCAAAGCCAGCTGTTTTCCCTGGACGCTGTCTAAGCCTCGAGGCTTGTCTGCAATCTGCACTCAATCAACAGGGTACTTTGGTCTCACTGCAACTCCACGTTGCCAGGCACAGACCCTGGCCTGCTTGTGGGACAGACCGAAATCCCAGGCAGCAGCTAGACCTGGCCTATTGAAGGTAACTGGCTTCTGAGCCAGCACACAGACACAGACCCTATGTGAGCAGTCAATCACTGCTGCATTTTGCAGCTGTTACCCTTTCTATACCCTACAAAATGTGGGTGTCAGTCTGAGACAGATAACATAGCAAGACTGTATAGTGTAGCATCTTGCAGCTGACAGGAAAGGTCTTCATCCCTTTTTGGAGAAACAAAAATTGATTTGGAACTTTCATGAGGTACATAAGAATATACAGATTTTAACGCTGCTTGCATGTAAGGTCACAGTAACTGAGCCTGAAAGTGAACAAAAGATCAAGGACATAATCTTCTTTTTGACTCTGTGATTATAGCAGTTACCAGAGTAAATAGTAAGGGCTGCACAAATGGTTTTATCAGTAATTGTAACATGGAATTATTTAATGCTTTGATATTGTTTGGCTGGACACGTATCATGCTGTGCAGTAAATGCTGTTCAAAGTCAGTAGAAAGTCCTGCATTGTCTTAAGTGGGAAGGAAGATTTCTTAATTTTCTTTTCACAAAGTTAATCTGTCCAATGTAAAAGGAAGGAAAAAAGCCAACAAGATGAGAAACCTGTCAAATAATTTACTGTAGGTGTAACAGAAGAGAAATATAGAGACCAGCCAACTAGAAATTTAAGAAAGAGCACATTAGAGATTACTGGAAAAGTACATAATCATTACGGCCTTGATCCAGCAAATCACTTAAGTGTAGGCTTAACTACAAGTACATGAGAAATTGACTACAATTGTTCTATCACATCCTTAGCATTAAGCATATACTTGAGCATTTTTCTGAATTGAGAGCTAATCACAGTGTTTATTGAGAATTAGATGGTAGTGTCCTTTAACACATTGTTTTGAATGCTGCATAGCTAAGAACCTGGTGTCCAGGCAAAAAAGTATTCAAGAACTGCTAATTGGAAGTGGATTGTACATCACAAGGGAAGCATTTGTTCTGCAAATAAACTTCAGAATAAGCAATAAGTGGAAACCTAGACCAAGGTGGACAGAGTTTCCAGTGTTATGTAACATTTGCCATGACATTCACATATCCTTTTACACTATTTACATTATATATATATAAAAAAAAAAGCTCTTTGAATAAAGAGAATTGCTGCACTTATGAAGTGTAGGCAGTAATGCAGCACAAAATTTTCATTGAAAAGATATTAGGAAACAAAACAAGTGACAGTTGTAATTTTTTCTGTTATGCTGAGGTCCAGGCAAAAGACCAGTGGAATCCTGGATCCCATCCAGAGCACTACCTATTTGTATCAGGTCATGTCACCTCATGTATGGCCACCCAAGCATTCCCATGTGCCTAAGTTAGCAATTTCAAACTTGGTACATTCTCTTATGCCCAGGCCAGTCATGTCTAGGTCTCCTGGAAAACCTTGCTGTGTATCTATAGTGCCGTGGTGAATGCTACACTGAAAGCTGATGGTTGTTTTTTTCCTCTCTATCCAAGACATGCAAATGAAACTCTAAGTCTCACAGTTGCCTTTGGCCATTTAGCTATCCTATAGGTGTTTTTTATCTTTGTTTTTCTTTTTTTAAAAATTGTGATTGCTGCACGCAGTAATTTCACACATGCATGTCCTATTACTGCTGCAATGGATTCAATTAAACTACTTGGAACACACC
The DNA here is from genome assembly GCA_013401255.1 of Urocolius indicus. NCBI lineage: Eukaryota > Metazoa > Chordata > Aves > Coliiformes > Coliidae > Urocolius > Urocolius indicus. The sequence continues at coordinate 5,722 of WBNH01001568.1, read as the reverse complement.
AAAATAAAAAGGCCTTGCTGATAAAAAGTTCATTGGACTTGAAAATTTCTGTCTTACTGGTCACTTCCTCCTCTTTAGGATGACTTCTACTTAAGGACACTGAGTGTGTTTGACCAGGAAGGAAATTTAATTTTGGCTCAATGTGTGATTTGCAAGTTGGAATATTGAGTGAGACACATATATGCTAAGAAGCTGGGCTTCATAATTCTGCTTTTCCATGGACTTCCTTCCTGATTTAAGTAGCCTTTGTGTACATTGTTCCCCATCTGTAAACGTGCAATCTCGAGCTTCCCCATCTTACAGAAAAGGTGTATTTAAGACTGGAAAATGTACAGATAATCTCGTATTAGACGTTACGATGAATAACGGATCTGACTTTTCTTGAGTTTGACCTAACAAGCAGGTCTTGTAAATCTGCTTCAGGATATATTGAAAGGCTTATCTTTTATTGACCACAGGGTACAAAGTCTCATCCATTCTGATGATGTTTTCCTGTTTGTTTCTGTAGGCACATCCAAAGCAATACACAACCTCCTCAGGCTCCTATTCCACCTTTAGGATATGTATCTGGAAACCTTATTTCAGATTTGGAAACAGATGTTCCAGATGATGATGATGATGAGGATGATATTGAAGAAGAAACTGTAGAAATCAGTAGGCCGCTAAGAGGTGTAGAACATACTCCAGGCTCCAGTATGGACAATCTAGACAGCTCTGTGACAGGTAACTAAACACAGTTAACAGTGACACCAACTTGTTCCTAACAGTAAAATACATCATCAGTCAAACCCTTTCTAAGTGAAAATTTATTCCACTCTATTTCTGTAACATTTAAAATGTGTTAATATTAAACACTAAAGAAGGATTTGAAAATACTTTGCTGTGAAACGATAAGAAAATTCATGAATTTTAAAAAGCTTTAAAGACTTGAAAGAAAACTCAATTATATCCTAGCTTTCATGGAAACTTCACTCTACTGCAGAAGGAAGCCAGTTACATAAAAAGTAGGGGGAAGACCTTGGCTTAGGAATGTATGTTTCATAAATTAGGAGCAGCTTAAAAATGTTATCTAAAAGCACTTTTAAGAATTTTTTTGAGTAAATGCTTTCACAAATGAACACAGGGAAGTTAAAAGTCTTCAGAATAAGTGCAGTTAGATCACCACGTTTATTTGTAGAGCAAATACATTTTGTAGGAAAATATGTGTTTTGAACCTACTTTGTATTGCTGCATTTAGTAATTGTTTGCTTTCAGTGAAGATATTTAATTATTCTGACACTCCTTCCTTCACTACTTCTCATTCTTTGCATGCCTTGGAAAATTACAACAGGGATATTCAAAGGGGACCTAGAAAGGCACACTAAACTAGTACACCGAATCTGAATAAATGAAATTGTTGTTATTGAAATGTAGACATTTAAAGAAATTTTTTTGAAAAATATAGATATTATATAGACTTAATGTATTTTTTTAAAAATACAGTATATCAGTGTATTCCTCTTTAGGCAGAACTTGGGTTTCTACATAATACACTGTATCCACAACAGATAGCCATACTACAGGCTCAAATGTACATAGCTCATAAAAGCTACTGGGTGCTTCAGTTTTTTTTTATCTCAGCAGAAGAACACTGATTACTTGTTTTGTCTTAGAGAGACTTGCTCAGTAAAGATTACTGCCATAGCACAACAAAATTTAATCTCATTGTTCTGGACTTTTGAAACTCCAAAGATTTTGCTGTTTTGCTATTCTGAAAACACTACAGGAATGTGACCATGATACAGTATCAATACCTATCATTTTCTTCCTTTTCCCTTGTTCAATTAAATACTATATATCTTAATCCCACTTTCCAGGTTTTCCTTCACCCTAGGGACAGACTGCTTAACAATCTAATTAAGATTTAAGAATTGCATCTCTGATGCTTTGATTTTAAATCCAAATTCGACTGAAGGCCATAGAGTTAAAGTTTAAATCCCTGAACTGAGAAGGTTAACTTATTAGTGCTTGAGTATGTTAAGTCACTTCACTTGAATTTCTAGTGTAATCTCCTTCAGGCTATAATTCTGCATATTTTTGCATATCTCACTAGTGGCTCAGAGCCTTTCCATTAGGAATGCAGTAAAGGTTTTGCACTGGTAATATAGCAATAAACAATAATTAAAAAATAATCAAGTTGCTATATATTTTCCTTTTGGTATTTATTAATATGCTCATGTTGATATATCTCTAAATTAGAAAATGAATATTTTTCCTATTTGCATCTTCACCTAATATTATGGACTCCCTGACCTAGCACAAGGAATAGCTTCATTTCTGCTCCAATTCATAGACTTCTGTGCTAATTTCAATTTATCCTTTTATTAGTAATGAACATTTGAGCCCGTTATAAAGTTACAAATAATGTTTAATTATAGGAGTGTTAAAAACTTTCTGATTTTTTTAAGTAGACTTAAGGTGATTTAAATAGGCTCCTACTCTTCTCTACCACTATGTTGATGTGGCTTCATCCAGCTGAAAATTAAGGTTTTTCTTTTGCTTGTTTAATTACTAGCTAGATTTGTTCCTTGGTCTAGTTGACCATACAACAAGGTGTTTTCTCACACTGCAGGAAGGAAATGTGCAGCTGGAAGGGAAGCAAAATGATAGACTTCTACTACAGCATATAGCCAGTGATTAGATTGACTTAAAACAGTTATGGAATTATAGCCTTACAAAAGTGTATTCAGAGTGTGAGTTTAAATGATCTGTGAAATGGTACACTATCCAAACACCATAACCACTTCTGGTTTTTTTTCAGTTAGTATATGTGTTAAACCTTGATTTTCTGAGGGCTTATTTTGGGCTTGTTTTCTAGGAGTGGAAGGAAAATGCTTATTATACTTCGGTGATTTTTTCTGAAGAAATTGTAATTTTTGTGCATCTGTTTTTGTTCACAGTCGTCCAGGCTGTGTGATTGGTGTTAAGGAGGGTATATAACAAATTGCATCCATTGTTTCTAAGTTATATCTCATTCTTTAGGTTGATTGATTTTAGAATACTATAGAACAACTAAATTGTTCTTCTTGCACCGAGAGTATACAAGCTAATTCTTTTCACAGGGCTTGTTCTAGGAATTTATAAATCTATACACTTCTTTAATTATTAAATTTTAAAAATAGAGGCAAATGAGAACAGCTGACCCAGATGAAACAATATTTCATTTTATGTGAGTTCAGCATTTGTTCAGAAAACTAAATTGATATCCCTTGTTCCAGGCCATTTCCAAATAGAGTTGCTGTAAGGTGAGCAGGGTGAGTTTCCTCATCCTGTACTGTCGGCACACCTCATCAATGACTTGAAGATTCTCACTATTGGAGTGAAATGGTACTTAGTTCTTTATGAATGGGCTGAGAGCAAGGTTTTCTTCCAATGCTAAATGTGGGATTCTCTGAAGGAAAACACTGATGCTATGTGAGCTGTCTCCAAACAGATTGCTATGAAACCACAATGTTGCTCCTTTAATCTGTTTAAAAGTCATGTTGTCCTCTTGGCCCTTGAGTTTTACTTACAGCTAACTGAACATTCAGACAAGGAACAAATCTACACGATGAAACTTTACTCTTTGCAGGTGGCAGAGATGTCATATTAGCATGTATAATAAAGTGAAAATAAAAGAGGAACGCACTGTAAATATATCTTAACATTTTGCAAGTATTGCAAATAAAACTCAAGATTTGAACATTTGTGGAATGGAATATTAAAGCCAAAGTTTTGCTTCATTCCCAGTACGATTTGTTAGATACCAACTTACTGATTCTAGTTAAAAAATAAAAAAAGGAACAAACTGAAAAGCAGCTGTAAAGCTTCTGCTCTTCTGCTCACTTGACTTTTAATTCACAATTGTCTAGGGTTATATTTGAGTTCAAAGACAAATTGAAATATGGTTTTTATTTTGCTTATGTTGGAAGTTTGCCTTTGTAATTAATTGCTGTGCAGAGTTACGGCATGAATGGTCATGAAGGGTCTGCAATATTATTCTACTTTAATAGACTTAATTAATTACATGTGATGAGTGTATAAGAAATTAATTTGCTTCTTACTGAAATCACTAAGAACAACATTAGGTTTCATGAGATCAAAGTATTCTGGTCTGAGAGTTTTCTTTCCCCTCCCCTTATCTTCTCCTCCCCCAGTACCACCAGTGAAGCTGGTAGTGAAGGCTGTTTTATCTTTAGTCCTGGTGCATTTTGACTGAGTGGAGACATACATCCATTAACCAGCATGGAAATTAAACAAGCTGTTTTCTTCCTCACTGATACAAACTGAAGCAAGCAGAGAGTTATTCTAGTAAACAGTACCACTGCAAATGGAAGATTTTTAATAGAACTCTATAGAGCTGAAATGATAAACATCTCCAGTAAGGAATAAAAGTCCTTATTTGGCATGTTTTAGTCTTAATTAAAAGAATCACGGTATCATTGTATGTTAAAAGTTGTTCATTCATTGTATCTGAGCACAAATGGAGTAATTCTTGAAAATTACACAAAATCATTTTCATGAGCCCTATTTTAGCATGGCAGAGTTCAATATTTATATTGATTTGCTTAAGGATACCTATTGCAAAAGATTCTGTATTATAAGCAGTTAGACAGATTGCATTTAATAGGATGAATGTGTTTCATGGATTAAATATGTGCTCAGAAAATAGGAAACTTCTATTTTTTGTATCCCATAAAAATGGTAATGCAACAATTAGCAGGGTCATATTATAAAGCACAGACTTTACTCTAGCTTAATGGATCTAGGGATATGCATTCATCAGCAACGATGGATTTAGCATAAAACGACATGTAAATGAATTGATGACTGATCATAAATTAATTTTAGTGCTGAAGAAGTAATAGAGACCAGCAAGATGCCACTTTATCATAGTATTTTACTGCTCAGCAACATTTGGGCAACTCGATGTTCTGTGTGCATTTCTTTTCTAACAGCTTGAATAAATTTGAGAATTTTTTGTGCCTTTCAGCAATATGGAAATTAAAAAAAACTAGAAAGATTGAAAATGAAAATACAAATAAATTTGACTAAGTAGCATAAATATATTTTTCATTCAATGTTTATGAAAGGCATTAATAATGGTTCTGTGAAGCACTAACTATATATGTGTAATTTTTACCTCCTGTTGTTCAGTGTTTCCCTCTCCAAAAGAGAAACTGTAAAACTTAAGGGTGTATTTCAGGTGCTTACATTGACATATTTGAGCTTTTATGGCAAAGTATAATATAAAGTATGTGAGGAGGTTTAATTTTTAAAATGCAATCATATTTATATTCTACATTCAGCCCCTTATGTTCTTCCTAATGGTACAATGACTATTGCCTCTTTCATTCTATTACTTCCACCAAAATTAATATACATTCTTTGTAAAGATGACAGAAGTAGATATATCCAAAAGAAGAGAATGTCTTTATCCTGTATAAAGGCTAAAGGAATTCTTTAACTGATTTCAAATGAAGCAGCATCAGTCCCCAAGGTCTTCATTTGTACTTCACAAAACTAAGCAGTCTAGGCTTGTTTCATAAATAGTCCTGCAAAGTATTCTGGGTTTAATTTTAGCATGTGCTTAATGATGTTGTGAAGGAAAGCACATATGCACACACACATAAGTCACAGGGATGTAATCTGTTAACTTTAAGCATGTACATAGTATGGTACTGTCCTGGGTTTGGCCAAGTGT
>WBNH01001567.1:0-26552 GCA_013401255.1 Urocolius indicus | reverse complement strand
CTCCTCTCCTCTCCTCTCCTATTTTCGACTGAAGTCTTGGCAGTACATTCTCTGTTGGCTCAGCTGCGATCTAACTGGCATCAGCAGACAGGTCAAGTGAAAAGTCAGTACTGAAAACATTGTCTAGAATTGGAAACATCACAACTAGGAGAGCAAAAACAAGGTGGAAGGCTGGCTGACAAGAGATGCCACTATAAAAACCTCTAATTTAGCCATTGATAGTGTGTGGGAAGGTAGGAGAGATTTGTTCCAGATTTTTTTCTCCCGTTTACCATATTGCAGATAATCAAAAGTTCCAAAGAGATAATCCAAGACAGGACATATTCTCCTGAAACCTTTCTTGGCAGATGCGTGTTTAGTGTGATCCTTGAAAAGTTCCAGCAATGGCAGTTCCACAGCACCGTTAAGCAATCTGCTTCAGCACTTAATTAGTGTAAAGAAAGCTTTTCCTGCTGCATTGCACTGCTTTTTGAGACCTCCTTCTTCTGTAATTCTATCTGTTTTCAGGGATTAGTTCTGTTTTTTATTTATATGGCTCTTCTGAAGCTTTGAAGCTCTGTATTTGTTGTTTTAAAACATCGAGACAGCTTGGTTTGTTTTGTGTTTATCACTTGCTCATGACTCAGTTCTAAAATCTGTTTTTATTTCCCAAAATTATTTCAGTAATGTACATTCATTATGAAACTGTTTGGGCTGCATATTTTTTAAGCAGCTCATTGATATGTGTATACTGCTGTGAACCAGCCCCAGCCACATTGATAGAATTAATACAGTACAAATTATCCTTTCAGAATTGACCTTGGCTGTTACACAGTCCACAGTTGCTTACATTTTCCCCTAGTGATTTTCCTGATACTAGTTATAAATTCAGGGTTGGGTAAATGGTTTGGCAAAACATTCAAAGCTTCCCTGACTTGGCAGACTGGTGAGCACCGAAACCAGATGTTCAATCCTGAAGTTTCAAAGAAGTAGCAAATACGCTTATTGCACAACGAGCAAAAGCAACAGAAGTAAAATTCTTTTCACTGTACTGTGGATACAAAAAAAATAAAGCATGAGGTGCGAGAGGACGTGTCTTCTATTCACCAACAGCAAAGTGAAAGTTTTAGAAGTTCTTATTGCTTTTCTAAGGAGCAGAGCAGCAACACTCCCTTTGGCATTACATGAGAACAAAAAAAGAGAACGCTGGTTCTTTTTCCTGCAGAGGTCTCACAAAAGAAAAACAGAAGGTACCTGTGGAAAACTTCTAAATATCCTGCTTTCTGACAGACATGGAAATACCTGGAAATAACTTATGGTGAGGATGGAATTCCAAGTTCCAGATAGAAAGAGGAATGCATCACGGCCTTAGATGTACAGAAATGGCTTTGATGCTTCCGCTTTAAAGGAAAGGAGCTAAACCACTGCCAACTTAAACAGAAATCAGAGGACTTTCCACATCAGTTCAAACAAGGAATGAATATGCTGCTATCTCCTACAGGCTGCTGCTGCCTGCAGGTCAGGTACAGGGAGGAAACTTACATTTTGTCCTTTGCAATGACTTTGTAAGCAGCGCTTGGAACCACTTGCTACAGACAATTTTTGGCCCAGGAGCCTCTGGGTTGTGTATTCCTCTTCTTTGGATTAGTGTCAAATTGTTAAAGGATGGCATCACAACTAAGGGCTCCGCTCTGCCCATACCACTTTAAAGCTTCACAACCCTCAGCTTTCCAAATGCAGTGCTAAATCTTTGAGTAATGTTTTCAGTCACGCCAAAGTGAGTTGGGCCTCTAAGCCAGAATTGATTTAGAGATGTTACATTTGCATTGCTTTGTTTAGCCTCACTGTCTGTGTGTGTGTATTTCTGCATGCCAAAAGGGCAAGTGACAAGGAGACATCCATGCATAACTTTCTGTTCTTCCATCTTTTACTGCTGTTGAGTAACCTTGCGTGCAGAGTGGTAGTCAAGCTGCAAGAATGGTGTTATAAATACACAAACTTCCATCTCTCCCACACAGAAACATTTCTTTGAGAGATTTACACTAAGAGGAGTGAATGTGTTGAGACAATGACTTCTCCCTTTCTCCCTCTTAATTCCTGGTGCTTAAGTCATTTCTATACACGGCAGATCTCCCAAGCTGACAGATTCTGATCACACCAAGCTGATGAAATATATGCACTTTCCTGCCAACGAAGGAGATACTTCTCTGATTATCCAGCCAGCTGTTAGGACAGCATCTCTCAGGAAATGTTCCTTAAAGACATCTGGGCTGATTCGGAGCAGGAACTCTCAGGAGCTCCAGGCAGTGATTGAGACAGGGAAAACTGTCTCTGTGGCTGCTGCACTGTGAGCTAGTCAATGGCCCCACAGAGGCAGCGTCTGTGGCAGCCCCAGGGCCAATGCAGAGAGATTCAGGTAAGTGGTGGGGAATGCTGAAGCCAGCTTTTCCATGTGCTCCCAACAGCTGGGGAAAGGGCTCACTGTCTTTGAGTGTCTCCTCTCAGCCGTGCCACGGTGTCTGAAGTCCCTGCAACTTGCTCCTCCACTAAGAAAGCAAGGTGCATTTGGATTTTTAGCAGATGCAAGAAGTGGGCTTCTGACACTATCTTGAGCAATTTACTATGAGTAACTGAATCTGTTTTCCCTCACAGTGGCACATACTTCAGCGTAAGTTTATGATCGAACACTCAGCAGTAAGAATTTCCTATCTTGACTTAATTAAAGTTACTGCAGAAAAAATAAATCTCCTTAAATTAAATCAAGCCTCTTAATTTTGTCCTCACGGAACTTTGTACCAGAATTACTGGAAGCATGAATTAGACCAGATGTAGTCAGTTCAGTTCCAGTGTGTGTGCTGAGGAAACGCTCCTGTGAACTGATCATTTGAGGATTTTTGCAATATATTTCTTGTCAGCAGTCACAACGAAGCACTTCAAGGCCTAAACTGCAGCGGCACGGTTGGACGACAGAATCCATAAACAGCTTGCCGTGGCCTGTGATTAAAACAGAAAATGGCTTATTTAACTTATTTAACAAATCCCATCACAGAACTTGGCCCAGTTCCAAAAGAGTGCTTCATGAGGTCAGGGAAAATTCACAGTTTGAGTGGAGGTCATGGCAGTGTCTGGCTTTTTGCCATAACAGTTCATCAGAAAATAATTATGAAAATCAGATTGGTGATGCTTACACAGTACCCTTAAGGGCACATCAAGTAAGGTACTGGGCTTTCTCTGCTAGCTATTTCTGTACACAGAGAGCTGTCATTTCTCAGCCCAACGACTGCTCATTCTGCTACGCAGAAACAAAGAAAATCCAGCTCTTAGTAAAAAAGCATAGCCTCCCTCAAGACAGCAAAAATCCTGGAGAAATGCAACAACTAACGTTTACTAACCTACCAGGAGATTTTTTTTTTTCCAAGGAAAGAGAGAGAAGGATTAGAGGTCAGCTTCCTCAGGACAGAATTTAAAAATCATCACACTTGTCTCATATCATAGAACCATAGAATCATAGAATGGCAGGGTTGGAACAGACCTTTAGAGATCATCTAGTCCAACCCCCCTGCAGAAGCAGGTTCACCTAGATCAGGTGGCACAGGAACATGTCCAGGTGGGTCTTGAAGATCTCCAAGGAAGGAGACTCCACAACCCCTCTGGGCAGCCTGTTCCACTGCTTCATTACCCTCACAGTAAAATAGTTTTTTCTTATATTTAAGTGGAACTTTTTGTGTTCCAGCTTCATCCCATTACTTGGAACACCATGTGAACAGATAGGTGACGTGTGCCTACAAATTTGGCCCCTATAAATTGCCAATATGAGTGCACACAGACATGCAAGCCATTTCTTTGGTGGAAAAGAAGCAAGAGATTAAGCTGAATATTCATCTCTGATGGAGGAATCACTCTTAAGTCTATGTACTAATAAGAGTACTTAGCAGTAATATACAATGAAGACATGGGGAAAATAGGAAAATGGAAAGGTAACTCTTCACTTTAACCTCTTTGAAAATATAAATCAGTTATTGTCATGATTAATATGGACACTTAAAATACTTAGAGAAAAACACACTTGCCATCTTGTAAATGCTCTATAATTTAGCAAAGCACCAGGATCTGGAAGCAGACAACTTCACCACTTCATCTCCCTGTTATCATTCTGCATCCTTTACTGCTTGTGAAAGTTCGAATTAAAACATCTGACCTGCTTGAAGTGAAAGTCCCCAGGATAGTTACAGTAAAGAATGCCTCTCAAAAGCAAGCAGAAATGTCCGTGTTCCAAGAGGAACAAGATTCCAAGAGGACCTGATTTTCTTCAGTTGCAAAGAATATGTGAGGATTTTAGTGTTTATAAGTTTTCTGGTGCTTATTAATGAAAGTCAAGAAACAAAGACAAGAATGTCAGGAAGCAACATTTTCAGTACTTATTTCAATCTTGTTGCTGGTGATGCTGGGACAATAAATGAAGAACCAGTTCCAAATCAAGACTTAAAATACTCATCTGTTCCAAAGACCCCGTGGGTGGTTCAGCGTTATGTAGTGTCCTTTAGCGGTGAAATTTGTTCATTGAAAGCAATCAACCGAAACCGTGCCTGACTGCCAAGAGAAATCCCAGCACTTCTTCCCAACAGGCACCTCCTGGAGCAGAGCTGCAGTATGCAAAAGGCACAGGAGGTGGCACCAACCTCCCAGCAATGACTCGGGATGCGGCTGAGGCTCAGGCTGGCTCTGAAGGAGATTTCGTTTGCTTCCTCGGACTTTACACCTTCAATTCATCCAAAGACCGCCAGGCAAGAGGTGCTGGGAGAAAAGGGAGAGGGCAGAGGAAGGTGCTCACTGTACTGAATACAGGAGAGGCTGAGGACAATAATCACTGCTGATGGTTTTGGGCACACATATCTCTGCCTCCTGGAGACCTGTAGTACTGAAAGCTTAAAGTGACCGCTTCAAGGGCTGTGTCACAGGCACCTACAATATTGAGATGGTTTTGGGAAACGACTGGACCCTGGGGAACTCCTTGCTATGACTGCACCTGCAATTTTGTGTTTGGCAAGGGTGGTATAAAACCTTGTACAGACACTGCTGTGAGGTTCTTGCTCAGGCAACGTGTAAAGTGTTTGGTTAACGTAAAACACATATTTATAGTGACTTTTTAAAGCACACTGTAATTTAATAGTTAATAGCCTGGTTAGTGGTGACATGAAAGGATGGATGATGGCACACAGATATTAGCAAGAATATTATAATAACTATGGAGGAATTCTGAGGGCCCTGAGTTCCTCTAGCTTTATGTTTTGTTTTGAGGGCAGGACTATTTTTTTCTTCTTCTTTACAGAGAGTGCAGGATTCGAAATGGAAAATCTCAGATTAAATCTAAAGCTGCTAGCTTACAAGTGAGAGGCGAAAAACTGACAGCCTTCATAGTAATACTATTCCACATGGCAACCTGCAATATTTTCCATATCTGTTTTTCTTTTCAAATGTTTCTTTCTGGTGCTGCTGAACTTGTTGTTCTCCTGAATGCTTTGCGTTCTGATACAAGAAGTGCTGCAAGCTCATCCTTCTTGAAAGGGGCTATTTATTCAGTGAAGTTTTTGTCAGACCACTTATGCAACTTCACAACCAATTCTCAGTGCTTTCCTTTTGCTGCCTCTTTGTGAGAAGCATCTGGATTCTTGGACTGAACAGATATTATATAAACACAATACACTGTGCTGCTATATCAACATCGATTGCTGCCGTTGGATCACCAGTGCTGTAGAGCTGCAGAAAGGAAATGGTCTTGACAGATAGGATACGTAGGACTTTTCCAGTACAATATTCAGAAAGAGCTGCCACGTGAAATCCCTGTTAGGCAGCAGCACTACAAAGATAAAGGCAAGCTACATAAAGTGCCACAGCAGCAAACGTGAATCTCTTGCTTTTGTATTGAATTCTTGCTGCAATCATCATGATTCCTAAGTGAAGATCAGCAAAATGTATTGGATTAACAAGCACAGGAAAACTGATGACTGATAGAGAAAAGCCAATTTACTCCAAGACACGGCACAGATGTGAACCACATACTGTCCTGAGTTTGTCTGTTTTTCCTTTAGAAAATGACAAGTATTGAGTTATTACGTTAGTTGCATATAACATTTCAAAGCATACGTGCTGGTAGCACAATTACAAACACACTTGATTAAGCCATACTACACTATGAAAAGAAGTTACAAACAATGGATTCGGGCACAGATTTTATCCTTGGCACAGAACTGTTCAGAAAGCTTCATGTAGGTCAATTTATGGGCATAACCTAGAAGGGAACTGAAGTGGTGACATGAACTGTGCTGTTGAGTGAGTAAATGATACTCTATTGCTATTTTTTTTTTTGCTTTTCCTGGTTTTTTTGTGGTTTTTTTTTTTTTTCCCCTAGTAGTAAAGAGTGGGGTTGGTGTTATTTCTACAGACTAGCAGGGAAACTTTGCAATACAGAAGTCCTGACACTATTTCAATCATTCCATGCTCTTTCCACTAAGGATGATAGCAGCCAGCATCATCAAATAAGCCATACATGACCCATTACTAGTCATATACTCTTTTTCCATTAACGGATCCTGATGGGAAAGAAGAGAAGAATCAGCCCACAATCTACTGTGTTGAGGTTGCCATTGACAAAATCTTTTACCTAAATATTTTCAGGCACTTGCTGAGGATCCAGTATCAGATGGATTGGAAAAGGAATAGAAATGACAGGAAGATTGTGAAGATTTTTGGGAGAGTCCCGAAAAATGAAAATGTCTTTTCCAGATCTTTCCAACATTCCTCAAGTTGGCCAAAAAAGGGAAGGCATTTTGCATCTAAAGACTATTTTAGTAGAGAATCCAGAAAGTGTTACTGAGGGAAAAAAAAACCTTACCTTTGAAAACATCTTGGCTATCAAAGGAAAGAATTAGACTGTCACTTGAACTATTAAATTATTTGCAATATGAAGGATATCCTTGAAAGGGGTATTGGAGATGATGGATTATACCTATTTGCTACACAGTGGCAAAACAGACGCATAGCAGTACAGTTTCTAGAGTGCCTCCTTTTTATTTCTAGTGATCTATTGGCAGAAGGCCTGTAAAAATAATGGAAAACCAAACAAAGCAACCAGTTAGTTAAAAAAAAAATAGCATTACTACTCCTAACCTGTTCAAATGCCATATTTTTTTTAAAATCGTATTAGTTGCTTTTTAAATAGGGTATTGTGTGCTTTGTCCCAGGTCATGGCAGGTACATGGTGTTTGCATAACTCACGGGGCACAAAGCTCTCTCTGCTATTTCGGGATGCTCAGAACCCCACTGAACCAAGACTGTGTATTTACAATGCACATTTTCTTCTTGAAGCTCATGTATATCTCTGATTATAATTCCTACAAATGACTTGAATGCCTCTGTGCAGTTTAAAGTCGTGTGTCAAAGTCAAGTCTTTTTAAAAAAGAAGTGATTTGCAGAAAATGAAAATACAGTAAGCCTTTTTATCTTAAATCTGCCCTTTCAGCAGAAGAAAAGGATCTGAAGAGGAGAATACAAACCTGCTCTTAGGAAAACCAGTGGAAAATGTATAAGTGGAAAAAATACATCAGCTGCTAATACTGGCAATCTAAATCTTTTGGATGCTTTAATACAGAGAATTAAGAGAATGTGTGTTCTGCTGATGAGATATCTCCACTGACGGAGAGGGAACAGCCTGAAAACATATAAAAATTTGGGGGGTATAGTCTAAAAATAATTTACCAGGAAAAAACCCCACTTTTGAAAAGCCTCATTTCAAAAGTCTGTTTTTACAATGAATGATGCAAAATTACTCATCAAGCACTCAATCGCAATCTTCTATAGTTTCTTGGCTGCTTGCTAATGTGAGTGTTACCATCCAGACTGATTCAGTTGGCCCAGCTCTTCCCTTGATGGCCTAAATGATTTACTATCCATCCTTCTGAGAACAGAGGCTCCAGGAACGCTTGTTCCAGTCCCCAGGACATGGCTGAGTGGTGCGTGCTTTGAAGAAGGTGTTGTTGGGGTTTTTTTTTTTTTGCTTTCTTATCCTTTGGATTAAACTGCTGACAAAAACACTTGCTAAGGTTGTGAGATAGACGTTACACATGCCATTTGGTCCAGTGAAAATACTGCAAGCATACTAAGACTGAATATCCTCTTGCATCAGGGAGACTGGGAGTAATGAGATCGAAGAAGTTTATCTACTCTTACAGCAGATAGTGTAAGGCACATACCATATTTTGTGGGGAATAAATACAGGAGCAACTGTGAGATCAGAAGCAACTCAGTTGTCCTCTTGGTCTCTTTAGCCATCCTTTGGTAAGTATGTTTAAGATTTCAGAGTTCAAGGGAATTAAACTCAGTCTATCAGGTTGAAGTTGAAGCATTCCTGCTCTGTGCCTGCTTTTCACTGCCTGGTTTGCTCCAGATCACTCTGCCAGCATCACAGTGTGAACCATCTTGGGCTCAGATGACAGTATATCAGGAAGAGGACTCCACTGTATATTGGGAAGGGATTTCTGCACTTAATCCCACTCTTGGCTTAGGGTTGCAGTACCTTTAGTTTCAGCTCTCTTCTTGCCCCCAGTTGTGCAAGAACTGTGAGAACAGAGGGAATTGACAGCTTTCTTTAATCAACGCATAGTTTTTTATTAAAAATAGCAGCATGACAACACCTCAGTGAAAAGCATTTTAAGTAGTGGATTTATATCCCATATCTATGTACCTGCCATCGTGATCTTAGGTAGACTTCCTTGATCACAAGCAGTTTCCTAAAGACTGTGGGCTGTTCACCTGCTCCAGATTGCCCCACTCTCCTGGCTCTCTGTGCCTGCCTTAACAGTCAACCTCTTTACAGTACACATCCTTTTCTTTTGATGTGTTTATCAATTTGCTCTTTCACTGTGTTCACAACAAACCCTATTCCACTGGGTTCCACGGTGGCTTCAGGGTAAAACATCTAAGTGAATAGCCTTTCTGTCAAAGGTGTTAGTAGATTTGCAGACTTCAGCCACTGTCTTACACCTTGCCTATTCTTCCAGTGTGCTGTTAAACTAATCAACAGATTTACACAGAAATACACTAATAACAGGCACGCAGTCACACCCTGTTCAGAAAATAACAGAGAGCAGCAGTGATATAGGAAGAGTTGTTAATTTTAATCTTGAAATTGCTTGACCATTCTTTAACTTCAGAAAGAAAATAACATGAAGACAACTCCTTTGGGCTGAATTTGATGTTTTTTGTAGTTAAGACTTTTCTGTTAATTGTGAGTTTTAAATCAGGCATCCAATTCCAGCTCTTTATTTTATTAGAGGGGGATTTTCTACTCCAGACTGCCTTCCTGACTAACGTGTTTTTATATGTTTATAGAAAGAACTCTTTATTACGTATAATTTGAGTACATCTGATTTTTTTCTGCTTTTTGTCTTATTTTTTAAAGTATTAGGGGATGTTATCGGGTCTAACATAGAAGCACCAAACATTATAATAGTTGTTTCATGTGCACACACTGCTCGCAGAACATGGCCATAAGATTTTCCTTGGTCACAGCAACGCATTTTGCCTGCACATTGTTTGATGTTACTTCTTTTGTAACCAAGAGACCTTACATGCAGACTCTAAGTAGCCCTTTCAAGAGGCGGGATTAATCCAAGTTACTGCATGACTGGAAAGTCTCTAGAGAACAAGTTTAGGGAATTTGATTTGATAGTTTGGGCTTCACCACTAGAGCAGACTGAATTAGCATCCCAGGTCTATGCTGAGAAGCCCTGAGGAAGGCATTCACCATATTTTAGATAAGACAAACTTAAGACCCTCACTGCTTGTGGTCATCAAAGAATTTAAACTGCTTTTATAGTGTAAACACCAATACTGTGACAGAGTCACACAAGTCATTACTTTCCACCTACACAAATGACCCAGCTGTTTTGATGGTATATGACACCCTTCTCTAGGTCCATGTACATGTTCAAAATCATTCATTGTTAAGCTGCTACTGTGCTTTCTTTTGGCAGTGGAAGTCCCCAGCCCTTGGCACTACTGTATAACACTTGATACTTCATCCTTTGACATCCTCTGAAGGCAAGAGACACAGAGGGCCAGAAGGGGTACATGAATGTGTGCATATTTGAAAGCTTTCTCCAATAACTCCAGCACTGAACACCTCTCATGGCTGGCAGCAGCTTAAATCTTGAGCAGAACTTTGCAAGTGGCTCACAGTTGGGATACAAGTGAATTTTCTGAAATTTTGACACTTTCCCTTCACTTTCCTCAGAGGATAAAATAGGTCAGTTCTAGGTCTGAGTGTGAATTTTGTGGTTTTCATCTCTGCACAGAATCCAGTCCCATGGTGTCCACAGCAGTAACACCACAGTGTATTGACTATAAACGGATCTTCAAAATAACTTGCGTAACTTTCCTCTCTCAACTTGAGACTGCCTTTCCAGTCTTTTTAGAGTTTATTCTTCCAAAGTCACCATTACCACTATGGAAATGAGGAGGAAGAGTGAGACGGGAAGTTGGTAACTGATTGTTTTCTCTGATTGTTGTTTCTGGATGTGAGAAGGACGAAAGCAGTCTCCCAGTTCAGTGGCCTTTGGCAGATTGCTGCCAGCTTTCTCAGTCTTTTTAAAAATGATGGTAACTTCTTTGATTTTTTAAGAAGGGAAGATCCCTGGAGTTAGTTTCTCATTGTATACGTTGAGTTCTATGTATTACAACCATATCTTACCAAACTTTTGGACATTGTGTCCTCCAGGAAAACAGAATCTCATAGGAAGTTCTTCCAAGCACCAAGCACTCAGTAATGTTTTATCTAGCAGGTAACAGATATTCAGGGGAAAATGGTTTAATTCTGCAAATAGATAGGGCTTCTATGTATTTCTCATTCCCCTTTGAATTCCCTTCCAATTCTTTTGCCCTTTCCAGTTATTTCTTTATTTCTAATGGAAATAAGCATGGAGTAGTTTTCTTTGCAAGACATCTTAGCAGCAATTACTTGGTTGGAAACTTAGATGGATACTTAGGAATCTTGCTTAAGTGGAATCCATGGTGGAAGACATCCAGGAAAATCTATTGGCCGCTCAGATTGTACTGAGTAGTGTTAGAAGATTTAAGTCTCTCCAGAGATGCTTAAATCTCAACTAGATTTGGCAACTGCAGTATCTGCTGCAGCTCTAGTTGAAAAATATAATATTTAAAAAAAAAAAGATATAAAAGTCATATAAATGTAAGATACTAATAAACCATGCCAAAGTTCAATATCAATACTCATATCAAAAGTGTAACTGTCGGCGTGGAATCTAGAAAGGGAACAAGAGATGTAACTGGAACCATATCAGACACAAATTTCACCAACGTCAGTCACTGGGCAAAGCTTTTCAAATAGCAGGTCCCTGTACAGGTGCATGGAGTCTTGGCAGCATAACAAGAAAAGTTCAGCTGTGACTTAATTTCACTGGGAAGGAGAGAAAATTATTGATATAATGAACACAATGAAAACAGTTATGTTTCAGGACTGTCATCCACCTTTTTGTGCATCTGGAACGTATTTTTCTTGGAGCACAAATAGAGATAAATCCTCATTTGAAGCCCAAAGAAGTCAACAGAAGTCTTTAAATTGACTGCAGTGGGTTTTTCACCAAGCCTTTGACTGGCACATCGTGTAAGCAGAAGATCTAAATGAGAATCAGATTAATTATTTTGGCCTGTGCTATTGCAGACACCCTTCCCAGCATTTTGGATGAGGAAGTAGCAACATTTTAATGAAAATATTTTGCTTTCTTGCAATTCATGTGGTGTAAATGCATTGTTAATGACAAAGCAAACAATACTAGGGCCTTATAAACAGCAAGAAACAATAGAGCCCTGGAGGTATGTGGCTATACCATAGTTAACCCATGCATTTAACTTAAATTTGTTAACCTGGAGCCAGAGTGCCCAATGCCAGTTATTAATGAACCCTCAATCCCCAGTCATCAGGAAGGTGCCACAGGGACTTAAAATACCAATTCTGGGAGCTCAGAGGTTTCATGGTATTATCCACTATAGTTTTACCTCATTCAGCAGTGCTTAAGTTTCTTTTGGGCTTTCCATGTGTAGGCACTGACCCAGTATTTGGCCTCTAATGAAGAACAGAAGCATTAAATGCTCTAAAGTTTTCCAATAAAGAAGAGAGCCATTACTGAAATTCACTCATTTTATCCTAATAACATTGCATTTCCTGCCAATAGCTTAAAATATGCCGTTATTCTCCCTGAAAAGAAAAAGGCCTTAACTCTAAAATAAGACTCTGGAAATGATATAATATAAACATGTGCTGACATTAATTACTGTAATATTTATCTATAAAACAGATGGTAGTGCTTTCAAAAATGTGTGAGCAATGATCAGAATGAATTCATTAGGCATTTATACTGCTGTCATGTACTTGCATAGGTGTTGCCTTGGACCCTGCTATATGCTAAGGGGCTCCTTCTTTTTAAGTGAGGTCTTACCAAGCAGATGGAAAACATTATTAACTACTGTTTTCCTTTCTTGTCAAAGATGTTTTGTCTAATCATCACTATAATTACACATCCATATTGTAGTAAATCATGCTGTATAAACATTTAGAACAGAGTGGATTATTAGGGTGAAATGCAAAATATTCCAGACATTAAAACAAAACAAATATGGACTGGACTCTGCTGAATATTAACAATTTCAACATCAGGGACAGACAAAACATAATTTAATAGCTTTAACTTTTCTTTCTTCCATTTATGTCCCATTATTCTATGCACAGTGTATCCTGGGTGCTTTCAAATGCCTCCCTCCTCTTTCTTTGTGTGAATATTTTAGTAAGGAGACATTTTCCTTCATACAGCAGCTCCCTGCAAGCATTCAAGAGCAAAGCAGACAACAATGAAAACTAATGAAGGCCTTTTGTTTCCCAAGACAGTCACAGAATTTCCATTCTAGTTGAAACAAGTGTGTTTGATCAAGGTAAACAACTCTTCTGGCACCAGATCTGCAATACTTAACTTTTCCACCTGCAGCTCAACATCTGTCAGGTTCAGAATCACAAAATATCAGCATAAACAACAGCATTTCTGCCAGGCTGGTGACTCCAGCCAAAGGCTGCCAGGGCCCCACATTGGGACACGGCCTCACTTGGGGAATTGCGGGCACGGGTGATGGTTTGGGTCAATTCACACCACGCGGCTGTGCTTGGCCCTATTTGGACACGCAGTGAGCTCAGTGGGGATGTGTTTGATTTCACATTTGTAGTGTAGATGCCTATATTTGTGCTGTTGTCTTTTAAAGATGTTGGAAAGAAATAGGAACTTTCATGGTACTGGATTAACTGACTGTATGGACAAGGAGAATTCTGCTCTGGTGCCCACATCTTTCTACTTCAAGGATCTCTGAACTTCTAGGATTTAATCCCAAAGGCTTGTGAATGACATCTTACAGTGTCAGAAAATTGAGTTTTTCTCATTCTGTAGACATCAGGAAAGGTGTCTGTTCAATTGTTACAGATAGAATTCAGATTCCATCAGAGACTGGAAGAACTTTTGTTGCATCTTACATATGATTCACACCTGGAAAACATAAAAAACATTAACACTTTGTATAATTTCTGGACATTTCTCACATCTTCTTTCCTAAGAGTTGCGTTACATCAGTATTTTCACCTTCTAACTTAGTTAAAGTTTATTCCACCAACTGTTTCTTGCATGATAACAAATTGATGAGAGGTAGAGGAGCTATGGACAGGCACTAAAATACAAAAAGGTTTCATTTGGCTTAGATCTTTTTTTTGCATACTTTTGCATCCAAAATTGAATTGTGTAATGTCTTGATATTTCTGAAAGACACTATGGCCAGTAGCAGAATATCAGTAATGCTGGGCAAATAAATGTAGTTTATAGAGGAGCAGAGATACTGAAAAAAAACCCAAATGAACCCCACAAGGAGAGCTACAAATAGCTTCTATGAAAAGCAGACTAACAAGAGAAAGCCTGTCTACAAAATTGATTTACCAAGCAACAATGGTTTAATCCTTTTGTCTTCTGTGGTTCAACAGCAAGATATACTCAAAAGATAAAAATGCCAGAGTATTTTAACAAAGCATTTTAAAAAGCCCATGAAAGCCAAATTTTACTTACATGATATATCCAAAGAAATGAGAGTAATTTTCCTTCCTGTGCCAACCCTGCTTTTTTTCCTATTAAAAAAAACCAAACAAAACAAAACAAGCCATACAAAATAATGCTTTACTCCTGCAGATTAATATATTTCTCTCTACAAACATATAGATAGTATGTGGGACATTGAGCATGATTTGGATATTACCAGCAATGTTCTCTTTGTTGTGATTCCATCTGTTGCCTGAGGAGAAATGAGGGTACAGAGCTGAAAGTCTGCAACAAATTGTGAGTGCTAGGGCTTGATCAGTGTCTGCTACAATATAAAAACTCAGGTTCTCCTGTGTGGGTGGCAGAAGGTTTACTCAGCTTAGTCTTGCTGTGTTGAAATGACCCTGCAGTACTACGATGCCATTCGCCGGCAAGGCAGTAGGTGTTTAATGTTGGTCTTTCAAAGCACATTAAGGCCACTGCAACTTTCCTGGCTCGGGAGAAGCATTTCCAGTTGCTGCTTTGCCCTGCCAGTATTGCACAAGGACTACCCCATATGTTCACCCTTTCTGCCCAATACTGCACTGAGGTGATGCTGACCAGATGACAGCTCCCTACTTAAATGCTGATACACAGTTAGGATCAGTCTGTTTGCAGTGGCATGCTCTTCAGGTCGTGTTAAAGCACACTCTAACCTTTCAGTAAAACACTTTTAAGGTCTGCCATGCCACTCAGCTCCACTGACAGCAGTGCAGAAGCCTGGCATGTTGTGCTTTCTGGAAAAGGAGATATTCAGGATGTCTTTGTGAAGAACCACCAAAGCCATGAAAGGAAAAGCTAAGGAATGTCACACCTGGTACATAATTCCATGCCACTTGGAGAATATCTCATGAGGGCTTTCTCATAAGCCAAGGACAAAACCAGACCTCTGGCTGCTTGAAAGCCACTTGTTTGTATTGGAAGAATTCATGGAGTTGCCTTCATGCCACATTTTAAAGCCAACATCAGCAAGCTCCCAAAGTTATCAAGGGCACTGGCACTGATTGATAACAGCAGGACCTAATTCTATACCAGAACATCTTCAATACAAAGTCTATGGCAAGAGGAAAAGAAATCAGCACTCATCCCTCACCTGATCACCCTGACTGGGAAGACTCCACTGGTAAGTATCATTCTTGTGTCATCACATAGTGGGGCGGGTGGTCTGTAGACCCTTCTGGATCACATATCTATCCTCAATTTCCCGCTACTGTGGTAAAAGGGTTTCCATGATGCTGCTGGATTTCTGTATTTGTAAGCTCCTAAGAGATAGGAGGATGATCTATGATGGCAAATGTTATAACATACAACTGATGTTTAGGGCTAAAGGTTTTTTTGGGTGCTAGCTGGAGTTGCTATTTTTGGGCAGATTCGATCTACTAAGTAGCCTTTTTCAATGTTGAAACTGTCTAAGGCAGGTATCACTCTAAAAATGGTGTTGTGAAAATGGCTGTCTGGCTTTTTCTTTCCTCACTTCTTTCTGTCAGCTGTCAGCCGTAACAACCCCTCAAAAATGCAGTTGGGGGAGTGGCTAAGGAGTGGTGCAGGGAAAGGAGCTGTTTAAGACACTGCTGCTTTAAGAAAACAAAAGTTCTCAAGCATCCAGCTGTGGATCTCTCTTTCTGTTTTCATCAGATGACACAAAATGACACATATATTCCTCTTCAGTGCACCAACTTCAGTAACATTGCCTTATGCTGAAAATATATTGAGGATTATGATAGTGAAACATAATTTCAGCTTGCTTGTTTAATAGTTGGACTAGTGTCCAGCTTCTCAACAGACAAAGACAGGGAACTGATCATCTTCATGCTGATCTTACATCTGGCCAAGCAAAGACTTCTGTGGCCTCAGTGAATGTAGGAAAGAAATTAGGGATAATGAGTTAGGTCCTTGGAATCATGAGGACACAGCTTTGCCTGAAAACATGCTCTAACATCACCTTTCTGTCTTCATGGCACTTGTAGAGCCCACACAGAGTGTAGCTGCTGTGAGTAGCTCCTCACTCTGATTATAGAGTCTGAGGAACAGAGACTTCTGGGAACAAACCTTCAAATTTATAGTCCTACAAAAATGCTTATGACTTTTTTTGACTTTTTGAGTTACCTGAAGGGTGGCAGGAAGGAAAACCTGCCGTGAAAGTCAGTGAACACACCTCAAGTTGGATAGCTCATTACTGTAGGAAGAAAAAGTTGGCAAAGGTTCAGCTGGTAATCAGACTTATCTGATTATCTGATTTATCTGAGAAGTGAGGGGTCCTCACCCAGTAGGTGCTGCAGAGGTGAGGTCTGCAGCCACTGCTGCTGCTGAACTCAATGGCTTCACTGTTCTCAGGAAGTTCTGTAGGCAGCAACGCTGCTGCTACTGGGTCAGCAGCACAGCCCTTTGCTACCAGCCGAGGACCTCATAACCAGGACTGCAGAAAAGGCAAGTGACATAAAAATGATTTCCACACTAGTGTCTAGTCACTGTGCTCTTTCCTAGTGTTATTGTTACTGTTTTCCTGCTGTAACCATCATCGATGTGATATGGGCTAGTGCCCCTGAAAAAACACTGCAAACCCCAAACGCGGTAGGTTTGCTATATTGCTGAGCTTTTGGCAAACTGTCAAATGTATTGCTAGGATCCTCCAGCTCTGGTAGTGTTTTCTCCATGCTAGCCAGTAAGAGATCAATAGCAGTGCTAATCATGAAAGTAAGGAGAGATCATAAGAGAGCAGTAAACCAAGGGAAATTGTGAGTTTCACCTGTCATTCCTGTTGACTCTGGATGGTTTCTGCTAGCAATTTCATAATGCATCACAAATTTCCATAAGGCAGAGGGCCCAGCACATGCATAAGGAACTTCTGGTATATTTTGCCTGTAGGGTTGAATGCTTAATATAGAAAAAAAGTTTTGATCTATGGAACTGCAGGCTGAGGTTGAAGTAGGGGACAATACACCATCTGGACTCAGGTATTACAGGTTGTCTGGTATGCCCCAGTGCAGTGCAAAGAACTATAACCTCCACACATCAGCATACAGGCCCTGTGGCTGCCCCAGGAGCCTCTTTAGCTTCAGTAAAATGAGTCGAGGCTTCTGCCAGTTTGAAACCAGGCACAGGTCCCATCAGCTGAGTTCAGAGGGTATCTATGTTTACACCATGAATATGCTGAGTCTGCAGGAGCCCAGCTTGATTTGCAGACAAAAAGGACAAAAGAAGGCCTAAATTATTCAGGTGTAGACTTACATAGCTACATTTCAATATTTGCATCAGTGTGTCATGATGCACAGCAGAGCTATTGATTTTTCCCGGATGCCAGCCAGTGGGAGCACTGCAGGGACAGGACACAACTGGGGAGAAGAAAGGGCTCCTGTTCCCCCTCAGCAGCCTCCTCTAACCTGTGCTCAGCATGGATTTGAGAGTAAAAGGTCAAAGACTCATCAGTGTTTCTCTGCTGGGAGGACACTTGTCGGGAGATGGGGCTCATGTGAGGGCTGAGGAGGAAGCAACCAGGACAGAAGCTTCCAGACAGCAATTACAAACCAATCCCAAAGAGCAGACTTTAGACAGAGCAGCTTAGATCATAGGAAACAATTTATGAACCTATTATGTTCTGTTTTTCACTAGACTGAATGCTGAGTACACAGACAGTGCACGGTCAGGTTTCTTCACCAACACTTGTACACATACCTCTCGCTGTGATGGAAGGTGATGTGCCAAGCAGACGGATTTCAGATGTGCAAAGGTGCAGGGCAGAGGGAAAAAATAACCATGATACTGTTTATACAGTGAAAGGTTTAATGAGCTGGGACCAGGCACTCAGGCTTTTTAAAAGTTTGGGTAGAATGATACTACTTTTGATTAAAGGAGGTAGCGTAGACTTTACCGAATAAGGAGGAAAAACCCACAGGATTTTACTGAAATATTTTGTGTTGTATTTCATCAGTAATGAAACTACAGGAACTATGGAAAGAGGTCCCTCCAGACTATAATGGCTTACTTAGAAGAATTATTAGAGAATTTCTATACAGACTATGTCTCATCTCAGGCAATGTACTTTTCTGCCATTCATTCAGACACACACAATTATAATATATCTTGGCTAATCAGCAATGTACTCTGTAGCATGATCAATATGCATGTTGAACCAGCTTTAGAAAGAAGGTGCAAAGTCCAAAAGCTGTAGAAACAATAAATAAAACATCACACTACCAGAAGATGCCAATGTTTAATTTACTTGTTATTCATTCCTCAATTTCTCCCTCAGGAGTTCATACAGTTTATGCAATTTCTATACTTTTAGTACTTTTAGAGTTCTACTGTAGCAGCAAATAGCCTGTGATCCTTTGTGGAGCCTCATTAGTTCAAAGTTTCTGAATTCTGGATGTCTGATAAACTTGAAATATTTAAATAGTCAATGTTAAATTCTTCTTCTGACATCTATTAGTAAAAAAATAGTAAATGATCTAGTAAACCATGGTGAGACATATCTATGCACTTAGCAAGTCACCAGATTTTATCAGCCTTTGAGCAATTCTTGTAAAAACTTTTCTTTTTTTCTTAAACAATCCTGTTTTGACTTGGATTGTTTGAGACTCCACATCACCACTCAAGAAAAATTAAACTAGACAACAAGCTTGGAGTTGTATATACACTCCCACAGTAATTTAAAAACAATGGGAGATCATATCACCTGTGGCTATATGATCTGCTCTCCCAGGACATTACAGTGAGCCCAGTAGTGTATGTCTAGAGAAGATGTCATCTACTGCCCAAAGCTGCTGCTTCCTGTTTTGGGTACACAAAGGTATTAGGTGATATCATTTTGATGATGTAATGTTTGCACTTTTGTATTGTGTTTCCATAGTTTTGGTGGGTGGAATTCCTAGACTGAAATTACCTCTGCGTGGTTGAATTAATCTCTGCCATTAAAACGGGCTGTTTTTATTGCTTTATTGCATGAATCTAAAATAGTGGCTCTGCAGGCAGATGGCTACACTCTGCCACAAGACACAGACTCTGACTTACAGATTCTATCCATGAATCAAGATAGATCTCAGTGGTAACTATTTGCTCATAAAAATATTTGCACACATTGTCCCAGAAATAAAGCTAACTTATAAATGGAAGAAAATTGCTAGATGACAAGTTGTTTTTTTCTGCTTCATTAATTAAGATGGAGAAGTGCAATAATGGCAGACTGCTGTGGAAATAAGGGTATTTTTCAATAGACATAGAAGCTTATCAATTTCCTGTTGTCTGCAGAACCTAAAATCATCTAAATTCATACTGAATGAGGACTGCAGGAGTAGCTCAAGCAGGGCTGAGTGTGCTGCCACTGAGAATGGGGGGAACCCCTCACCTGTTTGGTTACATGCTCCTGCCACTTCACCTGCGCCAGCTCTGCCCAGACAGTGCAGCCACTGGGGAGTGAGACCAACTTGCTGATTTGGCAGGAACCTTCCTTCTGCAAGGTTTTTTTTTTCAGTCAGGAATTGGAGCTTTCCTATTGCACATCATCAGGCAGCAGTGGGAGCGTGTAGCTGTGAGTGGGAATGAAGTCCCTGCTTTTGGCAGTAGTATGGCCTCAGAGAGGCTTCTGCAGCCTGCGGAGTACTCCCTCGGTGCCTGGGCTTTGGAGGATGTATTAAGGTGATTCAGGGAGCTAATAAAGTCACACCTTAGATTTAGTCAAAACAAGACCATAGGAGCTACACAAACTCTATTCTTCATGTTAAAACACTTGAATCATGTAGCTCATTCGTCTTGTTGGCAAGTATATTTCTCTCCTGAAAAAGCACTGCTGAGGAATAATGGATTAGGAAGGAGGACTTCATTTTGAGAGGTGAGAGAATAATAACATGGCATGCTTCCTAAAATATAGATGGTTATAATCTCAACTTTTGCCCTGGATCTATTCAATCTCTTATGCAAGTTAATAATTAAACTATGCTTTAGTTTTTAGACCTAGGAGTCTATAACCCTTTAAAGGCTGTAGTTGCCTGTAATGTCTAGGCAGAAACTACCTGCTCCTTTTGTGATACATACAAATATCTGAATTACACGGCAGGATACGGCTCATTTTGTTTATTCTAGTTGAATTGATAGGATATTTTTATCAATAGTCACACATGTTTATTTAGCACATTTTTATGCAAGGAAGAAAAACTCTAATTTTGTTTCCTCAGAGGGTAAATCCTGGAACCTGCCCTCAGCCTGATCACTCATCCTGGTGGATGGGCCTTTCCATGGCATCTGTGGGGAAAAAAAATAATCCATTCTATGTTGCTGCTACAGTCTAAGGTATGTGTTAGCTTGTGCAGCTAATCTATTGCAACTCCATGGACTTAGTGAGAACGTCTGGCAAATCCAAACTGCCCTATTTTCCTAGTTGTAACAACATCTGGCAGAGCGTGGCCCTGCACTGTCTGATCCCAAAGCATAGAGACCATATCCAATATTCTTTTACTTTTCCCCAGATGCCATGGGCAGCACAGCAGGACCGTTCCTTCAGCTGGTATTGAGGAAGAGGGAGGATCTGATTGATTTTGACTAGATTATAATCTTAGCAGACAATGCAACTTTAGAATAAAAGGAAGATATGTAGAAGTAGCCAAAATTACTTACGTCCATGATATGGAAAATGCCTTTCACATGCCAGTTAGTAGCCATCTGCCAGTGTGCCCTGCAAACAGAAACCTTATCGTGTCTAAAGGTCAAAAGACACTTTTCTAATATCAACTGTCTTTGCCTTTGTAATGCTTGCAAGACACAATACAGCATATAGAGCTAAAGTTTCACACTCTTTCCGCCTCATGATATGGCTCTGTAACAACATTTAGCTCTTTCATGACACTTTCCATCACTAGAAAAGTTCTGTAAAGGAACCTATTCTCTTGCCTCATATTTACAGATGAAGAAAGGATGGTAATAATAACATAAATACCTAATATTATTTTTATAGGTCGTCCAGCCAAATGCCTCAAAATTGAACCCCAGCCATTAAATCCCCGTGGTGTGAGCAATTTGAAGAGCTGTTCACATGTATTGAGGAAAATGTACCATTACAGCACCTGTGCTTGCTTATTTAGCTAGAAATTAGCTGGTTGCTTAGATTTCAAGGAAGGGAAGTTTCTGATCCATTTACATCTTTCTATCTGATTGAAAAGCTTCCTCTGGTTTCCTGGCTAGCCTCCTGTGTATTGTCTGCCCTCCACAAATTGTAATCCATGGTCACCCTTGTATCCCGACCTCCCCATTTCCCAGCTCTCCCATTTTCAAGATCCCTCCAGCTAGGTGAGCTCTGCCAAGACTTCCCTGAGAACAGCTCTGCCCTAATTATTTCTCACTTTCTTTTTTTTTTTTTTTTTTTTTTTTTTTTGCACTAAGGAGCTGATGTTTTCTGATAAATTACAACATTATTTCTAGAGAAGTACAGGGAAATACCAAAGTATCTCAAATAGCTGAAGGTGCCTACTGTTGGTTAACGTTAATAAAATAGTCTTCAGATATTTTTGAAAATAAAGAAAAACCATGAGCCATTTCTGCCTGTACAAGTCCTTGAACACATCCTAAATTGCAAAACATTATGTAAAAATATTTTCTTATGTGTAGCATTGCACATTCTCCATCCAGCACAACACATCGAGACAGATTAAATAAACAAAGCCTTATTGAAAATATATGCTTGCAATTGCTGGCTCAGTGAGCCTTAAAACACTCAGCAACATCAGGTGAGACCAAATTTAAAAAGAAAAAAGGAAAGAGACAAAAGCAACAGGAAACTGAGCAAAACAGGAATTAGACATGAGGAATCACTGCAGAATGTGAAGGAAAGGGAATACATGATGTGTGAGAGGAAACCATTATGACTCATTTCTGTTTCTACAGTTATCACTATGAGATTTATTAGTAGTTCCCCAGGAGCAGGACCAAGCCCTGTGTAAGTGGATAGTGAATGAAAACAAGGGGTCTGGTCCTGGACTGCTAACAGTTTACATCCTCTCATGTCCAGTGTGTGTGTTGAGATATTGCAATATATACAGATTCAAAACAACAAAAGCTCACAAATAAATAGTGATATTAAAAGTTGGTAGGTTCTGGAAAGACAATTTAACATCATTTTTCCCCTATGGGAAAATAGTAATTCCTAATATCAGGTGAAGAATTTCTCTATTTTCACTAAATATGTTTGATTGTAAATTTATTGAACCAGACTGTAAACCTCGGAAATGATCTGCAAGTAAAAAGCCTTTGAACTTTGTTGTGCTGACATTTCATTCAAGAAGAGATTAATTTCACTGGTCTTAACAGAAGCTGAAAAAAGCCAGGATGTGAAGTGATTGTAACTCTTTATATTCAGTAATAAGGATGTAAAAACTTCACTGTATTGTCTAATAGCTGAATGGACCTGAAATTCATGGAAGAACCAACAGCTAAACAAACTCAAAAGCCCAGAGTAGCCCAGAGAAGCCCAGAACGCCTGATTGCCCATAGGAAAGTCAAATAATATGCTTGCCAAAATGCAACAGGAATAGATATTGATGCGTTGTCAAAATCAGTCAAGAATGAGACATGAGTATTGTACCTTGAATAAAAATTCTGTTTGAGGAAGGTGCACAGATTATTAAAAGGTGACAGAAAACAGGAAATGACTCATACCACAGGACTTCAGAATCTCCTGCCACTTACACAGGGGGCAAACATGTGGTGCCTCAAAATGTAATGGAGATGATTTAGACCTTTATTATCTTGCTAAAAAACCCCAAAACTGCAAAGCAAAAGATACACAAGATCAAAGGATCAAATATATACAAGACCTGTAAAAGTGCTTCCAAAGCTCAGTGTGCTTCTAGGACTTGAGGAGGAAAGCTCAAGTGACAAATGGAAACCAAAGGCTTTAAAGTCCCTAGCAAATACTAAGTGTCGATTTGTAATTGAAACACTCGTGGGAAAAACTACTTTGACACAATGGATGGGGGATGATGGAACAAAAGATCTTAAAGGTTGAATACAAGACCTTGGGGACTCTAGCAGTATATCCAAAGACTAAATGACAGATCTAAAAACTGTAACTTCATTCAGGTTACCAAACACACTATAAACAGAGTTGAGCAGATGAAACCAGAGAATCCAGGGGAAGTATTACAGTGATGCAGGAAACCCAGTGGAAAAGTAATCTTTTCAAACCCAAGGGAAACAAAAACTATGTGTAACTATATATATTGTATAACAGAGAAGGATTAGGTGAAAGACAAGGAATAATTCTCTCATGCCAGGAAAATTCAGTCATCTAATTCAAACTCCTGATCCAGAAGAAAATATTTTGGTTTATTTGCAAGTGTTTTGGCTTACATGTTGTCATGAGGAGATGACAGCAAATTATACTTAGCATTGCCATCCAGGACATAAAGCCTGATAACTATTTGGAGACAGGTATCACCAAGACAAACTCAGTATGTCAGAGGGAAAATTCTTGCCTGCGTAAGTAGGGCTAGGTTTCTCTTTCAACAATTTCAGAAGCCCTGTGATTTTGCAGAAATGGATACAGATGGGCCCTGCTCTAATGAAAGTCTCCAGGCCTTTATGTAGTGGAAATATAGAAATAATAGGAAATCAGAACCTCAGCTTGGTATTAAGGAGGCTTGCTCATTTACTGGCACCATGTCATATCAAATGAGAAGCAAGGAAAAAGAGTATAAACATGAGCTGTAGATTCCCATTGCAATTTTTGCAACAGTATAAGGGTACTTTTAGCATCACTACATTTTGACCATGTCCATTTACATTTTGGCTTATGTTTCAGATGGAAATTGTATTTTGCCTTGCTTTCTCTTCTAAATTAGTCTTCAAGGTTGATGTGTTACAGTCTCTGGCTCCTACCTCAAAGAGCTGCACTTCAGAGGTTGTTAAAGAGCTTCCTACAAATTTTACAGATAACACTCAGGAGAAAGGGATTATACAAATGTATTATAAAATAATTGTAATTTTCTATGATAGACTTGATAGCAAGGAATACTGACTACACCTCCTCTTAAAAAGGAGTTGCAACAGCTTATCAGCATGCTTCAAGAGAAAGCTTCATAATAATAGCACATTCTAAGTGCAAGAGTGATGAAAGTGAAAAAGACTTATTCAAACACATTATTGCAAATTCTTCCAAAAACCCTGATGTGCTGCAAGTTTTATAAGGGAAGATGTAATGATGTACACTGTTTGTTATTATGCTGCCATGGCCACCTAGTGAGGAACGTGCTTAAAAGAAAGTTGAATAAAGATGGCACAGTTACACTAACCTTGGCATATAAACCCTGTTGGACAGAGAAACAAGGGTCCTTTGCCGAGTATGAAGTAAGCTGCACTCTTGATGGAGAGGAGGATGTCACATTCTTTATTCTGTATTTCTTTTTAATACCCATGAATTCACAGTGATGCCTAAAATTTGAAAAGACTATGTCTGCTGGAGGTACTCCTGGAGACAGATGGCCCAGTCTGGCCCAAATACCCATTTCCACTGCCTTCCTTTGCCATACTCAAGCCACCATGATGGAACTGCTACACAGCTTCTCTCAACAGGTTTTTGTGTTCCTATGTTATCAGATGGCTTGTGTGTTGGGGCAGTCTTTGAGCCATGTGGTTATTATGCCTATTCATATTAAGGCTTTTTCTGATTTGAAACTGATTACTTAATATGGAAACAACAACAATGTAAGATTGGGAGTGAGCAATTGGCCGCCTGACCAAGGCAATCACAGGGACGGTAACTGACAGGCCTCTCAGACATGGTGAGTCTCTCAGAGAGGCTGAGAGGATGAGGTTGGCTAAAAAAACAGTTAAACTATGAGACGATGTGATGGAGATTTACAAAATCATGTGTGGCATAGAGTAAACAAAGGAACTAACAATTGATTGTGGTTGTGCTTAATTTGAGAAGTGAAATCAAATGAAGGCAGCAAGTGGAAAGTACAGTATGGGTATGTAGTTAACCTGTGAAACTCTTTGCTGCAGAAGGCTCTATAGGTTATTTTGGGTTAAAAATACCTGTGTGAGAAATTCTCTTCTATGAAGACAAAGGTAACTATTATATATGAAGACACCATCATACAGCCCTGGGTCACAAATGCTGGAGTCCACAGTAACATTCTGAGCCACTATCCTACATGTTTGTCCTGTTGGTACCCTGCTGCCTAGGCAAAGCTAGTCACTCTCACTGCTGGCAGATGGACTTTGCTCTAACCTGATAAAACTTGATGTGCCCTCTTTTGACTTTACATTTCTGCATGCATTTCCTCCAACGATTGTTACAAATTTAATACAGATTGTTGTTTGGCTTACTTGGCAATCCCTGCCCTGATGTTGTGTCTCTCTCCTTTGCCCACCAGATCCTCTGCTTTATCAGGATTGCTTCACACAACGTTGTTCAAACGGCAAGATTCCGATGACAGAGTTTACTTAATCCACTCCATCGCATTCTAACAGCTAATCCTTCAGGTACATGTGACCTAATGCTAGATGGAGTACATTATCCCTTCAGAGAGGATTACAGTTAGGAGGGTCTCAAAGTAGGGAAGGGGTTATTCTTTCCCTTCTCCCCTCAACATTAACTATGTTAAGTAATGAAAGCAAGGGGAAAAGTAGAAATGATTATGTTCTGTATTAAATGCAAAAGCATTCCATTCCAGACTTCTCTCCTCTGCTCCCCTAGATGGTAATTTAAAGTACACTCTCTTTGAAAATGGGGAGGGTTCTTTCAGAAGAGTTGCTTTCTGATAAGGCACCTAAGTCATCTTGCTTGTGAGAAATACAGATATTCCTAAAGCAGAAAGGTACTGGACACAGATGCATGCCTGCTGTGTCCCCTTTAGCAAGTTTACTGTATTCATAAAACACATCTTTAGCTCTCCCACCAATATAAAAGTCCAAAGCAAATCCTAAAGGGGCCTTTGAAAAACTGAGGAACCAATGTGGAAATGGCAAGCTTTGGAAATGCATTATTTTTAATTTCATTAAGACCGAAACACTTCATATCAACCTGGTGTGCCAAATATTCTGTGACTTGTTTTTCTGTTTTCTAATCTCAGTGGTAAATATATATTGTGCCACACTGGATACAAATATACTTGCCATGAAAAGAGAACTATCACAGCACCCACTGTTCAGTATGTTCATGAAGTGCAACTATGGAGAAACTAAAATGTCCAAACTTTGTTGTTCTTATTGCACCCTTTGAAAACTGTTGTCTCACCTTTTTAAACTGTTGTGCAAGAGATGAAAGATGTATTTGAAACATCAAAGCTTTTTTTTAATGATATAAAATGTAATTAATATTTTGTTAAGGAATCTTACAATCCTAAATAGGAATCCACTTCTGTATCATTGTTGTTTACATAGTTGATAGAATCATAGAGTCATTTT
>WBNH01001562.1:0-14487 GCA_013401255.1 Urocolius indicus | reverse complement strand
GTGGCAACATTAAAAATATTTATTGTGTGCAGAAGATGAACAGAAAATTATAATTAAAGACTAACAAGGTTCTTACCAAAAGGTAAGTAGGATTTGCACTTTCAAGGTTGGATTCAGAGATTAATTTAATCACAAAGTGATGAAATTATCTTAGCACAGAAATGGAGGAGAGAGTATTGTCTATCAGAAGATAGAAAATGAATGGGAATCTATTATTTGTTTAGATGCAGAAACCAATGCAAACAAAATGCGTCATCCTATCAAAGTCCCAGTATATTGGCTTTCCCCTGAATATCAATCCGATCAAGCTTGCAATCTACAAATGCTGACATGAGACTAGTCCTCACAACTTCACAGCTTCCCAATCAAAGTCTTCTATTGCAGTCCTCTATTGCAGGAATAAAATTACCTGACAGTAAGGGACTCTTAATACTGCCAAAGCCCAAAAACTTTAAAGCAGTCACATCTAAATTGTCTGGAACAATAATGGGGGTGAAAGTGCAAAACAATCATCCAGCCAAAAAAAAGACACCAAAATTGTTATTTCTGCTACATTCAGGGCCAGATATATATCTTGCTTTATGCATCTTCATGGTAACACATTGTACCTGCTTCAACATTTTTTACCTTACAGGCAGTGATCTATTCATGAAATAAGAAACACTAGTGGGGAAAAGAGATTTGATTTTGTCATTGTTTCTTTGGTGAGAGCTTTAGCTGCATTAGTGAAGAACAATATATTTGTCTAGAAAGATGGGTTCATCATACAACTTCTGCTATATTATGTAGCAGGATTTAATCCTTTGGATTCCTTCTCTCCAGAATGTAGCTGTGTCAGAAATGTCAGAATGCAATTAGTTAATTAACAAATTTATAGACTAGTTTTATCCCATTTTGGTAGTGAAAACATGAATTGGCTAATTAAGCAAAGACAACTTTTTTTTTTTTCCCCCTAATATGACATGGATGCCCTGAAGAGAATCAGTATTTATTGCAGTAATTACCATTTTCTGCTGGGCTGGTTTAAAACTTTCATTCTAAAGTTAAGAAATTTGTGTTGTGCAGTGCCATCTGTATGTACAGCTACTGTGGATTCTAGATAAGCAGGCTGCCAGGTAAGGAATTATACAGTATCACATTTAAACTAGGTGGTTATATTATTAGTATTAGTACTTTCTGAAATTGCATGCCTTTTAAAATAAAATGGATTATACTCTTACTTGTCCTCTTTTAGCAGATGTATTTAACATTTTAGTTATGAAATATTTGATGGGAAAGCTCACTAGGGAGATTCTTGGCACTTGAAATCAAGTTCACTTGTAAGGTAGAGAAGGAATTTTAATAATTGCAGCAAAGGTAATTTGATACATTCTTAGCAATAACTAAGCCTATGACAGCATACTTATTGCCACAAATCAGACTAAAGGCTCTATTCATGAATGAATCATGTCTCGTTTACCCTCTATTTTTATGTAGTGTGTATTTAATGGAAATATTGTCATGTGTCTTTTGTGTAATGTTTCAATGTTGCACTCATTCCCCTGTGGCTTAAACATGTGACAATACCTTCTTTAAAGTCAAGACGGGAAAAAAATTGGAGAAAAAAAAGGACAGGAAATGCTAAGCATAAGTAAAATAGAGCGAAAATTTTAAATGAGTTTAAATGAGTTTGTAAAAATTTTTTTCTGAAAATCTTGAAGTTACAAGTCTACTTTATGGTTTTCATTTCCCAGCATCAATGTAGCCCAGGAAATCAGTAGAAAACTTGTGTGATTGTGATGAACTGCAGGATCGGCACAGGCTGAAATGAAGGAGAAAAGCGATTCTCTTTCCTTAGGTACTGTTATATGTCATTCTTCATCCTCTTTATCCTTCTCTTCTGATTTTGCCAAACCTTGTTTTCATGGTTGTTTTCATTAAGAATGAGTTAGATGTATACATATCAAGTACATTTAGTCTGTTACTAGGTAAAGACATAGATTAGACTAGATGAGCAAACAATCAAAGAATTACATAGTGTGCTATATCTGACTCCTGGTCACCTATATTTTTTTTTAAATAATGTCCTAATTTTAAGCTTTGCTTTTTAATTTATTTTTTTCTTTTCCATCCTGAATTCACTTTTATACTTGCTGAACTTGTAACATGAGACAGTGCACTGGATTTAATCTTGATCACTGCATTGTTTTAATCTAGAATATGGAGAGAATAACATTTTCATGGAATGAACGCTACATGACTTTCTGAACGTACAACAGAGGATCATATTATTTTCTAGGCATCAAGTCACCTCTGTATGTGGTTTTCTCCTTCCCATTTCCATATCATGTCTTTTATCCTCCATGTTGCTTTTCTTTTGTGTTCTTTCCAGACTGGACCCTGTCTGCCCCAGAGGGGTCCTCTACCTGCCATTTGCATCTGGACCATAAATATTTTATATAGCCCACAATGCTTTATGCATATTTTAACTGAACGATACCCATTTTGTAAATTGTCTGTCAATATGATGTATGCCTGGTTGCCGCCATGAAAAATGTGTTTACTGTTTCAATAGTATAAAAATATCAATCGTCCCTCCAAATTCAGTCAATTTTTCAGCTAGTATTAACAATGTAAAAACAGTCAGAAATTTCCAAACCTGACTTCTGGGGAAATGTGACAAACTGTGTCAGTTTCCAGGAGTCTGCATAAATATGCATAGCTGTTCTGCTGAGTCTTACTGCTAACCAGACCAGGTGGGTCTCATTAGCTCCAGCTCAGGAGGATAAAAGATAGATGCCCAAAATGAACTTATATCTGCTTGCTGTGGTGAGAGAGACAAAAACTGTCTGTGTTTAACATTTGTAAGCAATGCTCCAGAAAACCGTGTACACTATACCCCATGAGAAATTACAACTCTTTCATAGACATTTAGCAATTCATATGTCCATATAAGCATGTTGTCTATCAGCTACTTTAGGAACTAGCAAAAACATGTTAAATGGGCTTCAGTAATTGAAAATAAATGGCCTGTTGGTTTGAGCTGAATCAAGTATTACTAATTTTTTCAGTCATGCATCAATAAACCTTTTTTTCATATGATCACCGTGTGAACACATGCTCATTTCTGAAATAAATGGTGGATGTAGAAGGTCCTGAGGACCTGCATTGCACTTTTTCAGAAGGAAATAAAAAACAAGCCTCAGAGTAATATTTTTACTATGCATTCCAGCTTTTGGAGAAGTACTAGGAGGGTAGTGTACTTTTCCTCTGTTTCACTCTGAGAATTATTTGTGCAAGTTGTGAAAGAGACAACTTGATAAACAAGGGCCAGGGCCATATGGCAAATCTACTCTTAAAAAAAAGTCTGCTACAAGACATCTGTGAGGAATGAATCCCTGAGAACTGGTATAACCTACTCAAAAAACTTCCTTTCAACCAGTAAAAAAATATCATCCCAGATCCCTAAGAAAATTAACAAATGAGTATGAGTATGGTGTTTTGTATTTACAAGTAGGGCCCTATAAAACCCCCTCCTTATTCCTTTCAAAGTGACCTCGTTGAATTTAGAGGAATTTCACATAACACTGTGGCTACACCAACAGTCTGTTGAATTTTTACTGCAGTTATAAACCTCTAAAAAACTTGCCAATTAGCTGAAAACCATTATCTTTCTCTGTCTGAATGTTATGTCCTTCTTATATTGCTGCATTTAAAACAAATATGATAGCAAAATAATTTTATATGCTGTACTTTTACTATACAATACATACCTGTGTTCTTCTTGGTACTAAATTTGTGATGAAAAGTCACTGAGTTGTTATGTAGGTGTTCATAGTGTATTTTTATGTGCATTGATTAATTTTACATTCTTTATATCATAAATCAAAGTAATAAGGAGAATTTTCAAATGTGCCACTGCAGATATATCTTTCACATTGCCTTTGTTCTATTTATAACATTGTTTTTTGTGTATATAAAGTATTCTTATATACTGTGAAGTAGCTGATGTATAGTAATGGGTGTAGAGCTGTAAAAGTCTCTCTTGGCACTCTTAACATGGTCAGATTATTACTGTGTTCTCTGATTCAGCTAGATGTGTTCAAGGATCTTCTCTGGTCTGAAAGGTCAGCTGCTTTTAGTTGTGCACTAGTAGAATACTAATACTGTCCTTATTCAAATTACCTGCTACAGTACTTATTAAATTGATGGCCTTGTGCTCTAATTTAATACTGTTGTCGTTCAGAGGCAGGTCGCAGCTGCACTCTGCACTGAAATAGGTGGTACTGAGGCAAAGTTCAAGCAGAAACCATAGTTTTGGGCTGCATTTTTCCACTAAATTAGCAGTCAGATGCAGTGTATAATTAATTAGCACAAACCAGGGAAAGCTTGTCATTTAATAAGCCTTTTTTATTTCCACATTACACAAACAGTGGGAATTGATCCATTAAGTGCCTAGCTATTAATGCTGTTTAATGTATGTCTGGTTGTTAAATTGAGATGTCTACTTACATACATTCAGTATTTAAGAGCTCCTCACAGATTGTTCAGTGTTTGCAGAGATTTTAAGTCATCTTCCACAAATCAATAATGGCTTCATTAATGAATTTGAACATTGCTGGTTCAGATAAATGGATCTGAACTGCATAGAAAAGAAATGATGTCTGTTATTAAGGCAACTAAGACAGCATGGTATAATTTTATTGTCCTAAGAATTAAATATTCCATTTATATTATGGTGCTTATACTATATATTACAGCCTTCCTTTTCTCTATAATCTTTGCTCATAATTGCCTAAGGCATTGTATTTATCTCTTTAGAGTCCTATGTAGTATTAAATGTGCAGAATAATACATTTCAGCAGTCCCTTCAAGATGTCTGCAGGAGCATAGAGAACTGTTGTCCTCAAGAAAAAGGGCAATATTTGAATCACTCTTATTTCTTGACAATTGTATTTCTGTGCTGCAAATAGCTGCATTTACCTTAGTCTGGTATTATTCTAGAATATAAAGGTTTTAGTGCTCCATATATACACTATAAGCAATGTGTTTCTGGAAGAAATGTATATTGGCAATGAGTCATTAGTCTAGCTGTCAAACATAATACGAAATCTTGCTAGTTTTGCTCCTGTATGTTTATTCCATGAGAGAAGTGGGGAAACATGATATTTTGTATTGGGGTTCTGTAGGCAGAATACAGAGATCTGGCTTATTCAAAATCAATGACTTGAAATGTACCTAAACTAAAAGCTCAAAACCAGGGAATACTCTCCAATGTTTCTGCCTGATGAAGGCAACGTGCTTGCCACAGCAGAGAGAAATACTGTGCTCTTCACAGTCTCTCTCATCTGCATCTTGGTTGATTCGGCAGTTTCTCCAACAGATTCTTCAGTCTGTTTTGTCTAGGTCTTTCATTAGCATTTCAAATATTCCCTTGCTGCTGTAGCACAGTTAGCCCACTTCTAACTGTAACCAAGATGAAAACTTCCAAGCAGGTAAAACTCAAAGAGCAACTTCTTCTCATGAAAATCAGAGAACTGTGTCATGTGTGTAAGACACAGATTATGTGTGTGTTTAGATACCAGTGGAAGAGTAGTCATCAGTGTCACAGAGTTCAGAGACAGACCTGCAGGCTGATGAATCTCTACTATATCAGCTTCTATTTGTGTCAACTGTGACAGAGGTCTATGGAGAGTGAGGAGAGCCCAGCACTGGGGGAGAGTGAACTAAAGAAGACGCCTGTGTGCCAAAAGTGGGCAAACTGAGTTTGAAGTTTACACATTTAAATATTATTGTTTGCAAAACACAAAATTTAGATTAACTGGGGACAAACACACACTTTAAAAAATATATATATTTGAAGTTCATTAACGTTAAATTGACTTGTTTGGACAAAATAAATTATTTTACATTGCAGTGATGTTTACTGGAAATAATCAAGTATCATTCCCTAGCCATTGTAACCATGGGTTTCTAATGCATTAAGTGATGAATGACATCTTCCACTCAGCTTTAACATTCTGCAGAGAACATAAGCAGATATTTTCTGGATTGTGTGTTGGCAGTATGGTCACTAAGTAAGGAAGAGTCATAGATATATGGACCCAACAAGCTCCATACTGCTCGTCATCCCTCTCAGTATATTAGGCAAGCTGCTACTGTGTAAAACAGCGTCTATGAA
This sequence comes from Urocolius indicus, assembly GCA_013401255.1. NCBI lineage: Eukaryota > Metazoa > Chordata > Aves > Coliiformes > Coliidae > Urocolius > Urocolius indicus. The sequence goes on along the minus strand of WBNH01001562.1, from coordinate 8,327 downwards.
ATATGTTTGATGGGGTAAATTAAGCTTGGTATGTGGGATTAGGTTACATCTTTACAAAATTTCAAGGCCTCCAAGCAGATTAAAAACTGAGCAAGAATAAGAATCTTCATGCCTGTGTGTAATAAAAGGCTCAAATGAGATAAATTGAAGGAGCTGACAATGCTGTTGATGCTCTGTTGTTTCCATTTGGCTACAAAACAAACAAGACAGCAATACGTTGATATACAGGGTGACGACCTATATGCTGAGCTAGAGATTTCGTTGTTTTTTTTTTTTTTTAACAAAAAGAAAGTATACATATTTCATATGTCCCGGTTTTAAAGCTTTTTGCAATGTTTGTGATAAAATGTGCTGCAGATTTGCATGTTCAAAAACATCTTTGACAGCTATGGAAATTGTGTAGTTTGACAACTCCTCATCTTAGCTAAGGCAAACAAACAAGGCCAAGTTGACTGAAATTTAAAATCTTGCCTAATCCTAGGGATGTGATGGCAGCTTGTTTGCACTGGCATCCAAAAGCTACAGTATTGTCAAAAAATTTAAGAAAGCTGAGGTGGCTTTGACTGAAGTGACCTCCAATATGATGTGAACAGCTGTGTGGAGAGGCATGGGAGGTTGTTAGGAATGCTGTCTACATGTTCATTTGATCTTCAGTCAGAATTATGTGTAACCACAGTATTTAGATCTCTGAGAAGATAAGTCAACAGTTATGAAAAGAAATAACAGAATTCTGTATTTTTATATTGCCTGTTTGCTCCAGTGCTGGATAAGGGTCTCACTGTGGTGAGCACTGTGTGAAGGCAGAACAAATGATGTGCCTGTAAAGATTAAAGACTATTTATCCAAGCTAGACAAACCATACTGTCTTTGATTGACTCCAAGAAAGTTCTGTTTCCTCTTGCCATCTAGTTTAAGTATGTATTATTTGTAATCACACCCAAGAAATGAAGTGACAAGGCCTCATTCATGGAAAAGGTATATCTATTGCAGGTAAAAGATGGTATTTATTGGAAAACTATGCACTCTGTTCTAAAAAGAGCATGTGCTGGCACAACATATCTTACCTCTGACAGCCAATTAGAGTCTATTCTGTAGAATATGGTCAGTCAAGCCCAATCTCCAGCCATAACATGAAGTTTGTCACAACAGCTAGCAGGTGAATTGTTTCAGTCTGGGGATCACAGTTCAGTGTTTCTGTCTTTAATGACAGCAGATGGAGACTTGGTTTGGAGTATTTGTGCTATATAACACCCAGATCAATGTAACTTAACTGATGCGCTGCAGTGGCATCACTTTTAAGATGAAGTAGCAAAAACTACAGACTCTATCACTTGATCTCCCCATTACACTCCAGACACAAGTTTCTTTTTTAATGATAGTATTAGCATTTATTTGGCTTTTGTCACAAAGAATGACATATTTATATAACATTTCAGTTCAGCAACTGAAGTGAAGAGATTAAAAACAGAATAATGCTGCGTGGTAAAACGGCTGCCTTTGACATATTTTTCCCCGTCTGCTTCACAGGTGTGGAAAATTTCCAGCGCTGTTGAATATGCTTGGAGTCGGTTTTCAGGATGCTGAGGACTCAGATGAGCCCTGTGTATCATGGTGTATGACAGAGAGGGGACAGCCACAAGAGCCATGTCCTTGGCGAATGCTTTCCCTAGCCTAGCAAGATGGAGGTATGGCAGCAAATGAAATTACAGGGAGCTATGCAAGATGAGTTCTGAAGGTGCAGGGTGCAGCTCCTCCTGGGTATTCTTGAGACATGTAACTGTGACTGAGGGCAAACATTTGTCTTATGGGTCCACACTGATGGATTTAGCTTCCTGGTTTAGAGACACTGTGGATAGTGAACACAGTGCAGAGAATAGGGGCACTTGCAAGTGGTATGAGTATTTTGAGGAAAGACAGGGGTTTTCATTACCACTGAAAGCAAAAGGAAATATTTTTCTCCTAGAATGTCCTTCATGGTGACTTACACTTCGAGCATAAATAGTTGCTTGAATGAATTTCTGAAAGAAAGAAAAGGAGAAGGTAAGTAACGTACATTATTCACTAGCTTTCTGTATTTTTTTTTAAGTTCAATGAAGTGTTTTGATTTTCATTCTTCTGACTGAACAGACTATAGCATGATATGATCTGAGCAATTTATGAAAGCTTGTTTATTGATTTCACTTTGATAAGTTGTCCATCACAACTCATAGTGATACAAAAAATGATGTGGTGTCCATCAAAACTCATAGTGATACAAAAAGCTGCATTTACTCTACTCTTGGGCAGCTGTGAACACGGTGTCTTTCCAAAGTGGGTTCACTTAGGATGCTAGCTTGTTCACCAGTCTGGCAGTAGCTGTTAAATCTTCTAGGTCAGTGGAAGCCAACCTTTAACAGTTGGAGGCTTCATATTAAAATTTTTAAAAGACTTCAGATGCATGTATGCATTCTCAACATGTTGCATCTGAGTGCATGAAGTCCACTGCACATCTTGGTGAAGGCACAGAAACAATTCTGGAAGCAAAGGCTGCATGTCAAGGTATGCTGATGTCCTTGTTTTAGCAACGATATTTTTGTTTAAATTTCCTACAAATTAAGGTTCCAGACCTGCAGGAATCCCTGTCCCATAAGAGCACGGAGCTTAGGCAGGGTCCTTTTACTGTCAGTGAGCTGCAGAGAAGCACCAGCTGTTGAAGTAGCATTCAGATTACCATGGGTGATTTTACAATTATGCATATATTTAGCCCCACTAATTGTAAATCACCATTTTACAAATAACTTATCTCAAAATGAATTCCCTAAAAAAATGTGTTATTTTTCATAAAACTAAACAAGATTAACTTGGTCTAGTAATAAGAAAATTGTACTTCTGTTTTCCATTTTTTTTAAAAAAATCATTTGTAATATTTGGAAAATGTTTAAATTTTTATGTTTTAATTTCTTTTGTACTCTAATAATGTTACACAATGAAAACTCAACAGTGTACTTGTGAAACCCGAAAGTCAAACACAAATGAAGAATAAACAAACAAACATAGAGAGATAAAAACAGAACAAAACAATAGAAAAAAAATATCAGGGCTAAGTAACAGAGTTGTAAAAAACAATGCGTCCATGATTGATATCCGTATTCCTTCCTATCACATGTAGCTTGTACATGAATAGAAACCCAAATTCAACCTCCATCACTCAGTATATAAAAGGCAGCTAAATCTTCCTAAATAAATCTCACTGATGTTGCACTATGTCAGAAAGTAAGTATTTTGCATAATTAGCCTGGATACTCAGCCACATTTTTCAGGAACTATCTAGTTCACTGCCCTCACTGCAATAGGATGACACCCACTATAATAGGAGCTCCTGGCTGCTTAGCAGTTTTCATAATTAGACCTTTAATTTAATTGCCCAAGTATGGATTCAGAAGACTAATTTTAGGTGTATCTTGTTATTTATTTATTTTTTTTTATTTTTTGATTCTTTGTATCCTATTAGGTATTACAGTGATGTTGACCTGAATAGCCATTCTCTTCTCTCAGAAACTTATTTTTTATTATACTTCCTTCCCAAAATACCTATTGTACTAGAAAGCTTTACTAGAATTTGTACTAGTGTGGAAAACAAAGAAATAATATGCAGTCCAGCCACTAGATTAAAGCTGAAATGTTTGAATCATTGGATTGCACAGTTATGATCTACAGTTAAATTGGCTAGAAATATCTTTTGACAGAATTGCACAATCTTTACCACTAAGTACTACAAATAGTTCAGTTCTTTATTGTGGTACATGTGTACTCCTGTTCATGGATTACATGTTAGGCCTATATGTCGTCCTGAGACAAAGAGTTAGTGTTAGACAGTGTTTTCTGTGCTTCTCTGTATGACTTTACTAAATGCTAGCTTGTGATGCTCTACCAGCAAATAATCTCTAATACTGATATATTCAGAAAAAAATTGGGTTCATAAAGATCCTGTTTCAAGGCTGCTACTCACATTCGATGGAGTCAGAAAACATCTTTTTCTTGGGTGTTGTCTGGAACATCAGACACTGGCTGGGTCTGCAGGCAAGATGCTGAACTTAATGGTGCAATGGTCTGATTTAGTGTGACAAAGTCTTTGTTATTGTAAACTAAGATCATTCAAGGCATTCTGGCTTTAAATAAATTAAAGAAAATATCTTCTTTAAAAAAAAAAATCCCCAAACTTTCTTTCCTCATAAAAAGGATTTTATGTTGTTTACTTTTATCATTTATGTAGGGAAGCTTTTTTGTTTTCTGTTTCAGCCGTCTTTGGACATGGTCCTAGATAACTCCGAGATTTACTAGTAACACCTAAAACTCTGTATGAAATCTTAACTAGAAAGGAAGTAGAGTGTTGTATTTCAGGCTGTGACCTTGAAACCTTGTTAGGAGAGGAAGGAATCAACAGATGTCATAATGCACGAAACTGTTGTCTGGAATTTTGAACTCTTTAGAGCTTTCTAAATACATAAAATTCAGCAGAGAGTCTAGGTGGTTTTGGTCTTTAACATTATTGTTTCACCATCATTCATAACCTTTAGCGATATTTTTGACATTTCTTATTCAAAGAATTGTCAGAGTGGAGAGACAAATTCACATACTAAACATTTCACAGTATCTGTAATATTTTATTACATCAAAGACAGCAAACTGATTGCCCCACAATGCAATAATAACTAGCCCATCTCTCAATAAATACAGTGCTAAATATTTTATCTTTTTTTTGTACAGATTACCTTTTTTTGTAAGACAACACAGTATTTTACAAATGTAAGAATAGAGAACTTTTTTTCCTCTAACACATAATAAAATACCTTTCTTCTATACCTACCATGCTGTTATAGAAAATATGACATCGTTATTTAAAACAAGTCATAAGAAATTTCTAAATATCTGTAATTGGGGGAAGAGAAGGATGCTGAAAATTCACATAAAGGATTTTTGAATACTTAGAACCTAAAATAAGGAGTAATTAACTGTTCCAAATATCCTCCCACTTATAATAATAGGATGTCTTCAGTCAAATTTGCAGAATTTATTTTATTTCACTAATTGATTGGTATATTCATCATTCAATGATATATTAGGTAGAGCTGGATTCTAAATTACTTTTCTCTGATAAGCCTTCCAATTAATTCTTCTCACACTATTTTCCTGGTGACATCTGAACTTCTTTCATTATATAAACACATCTCAAATAAGACATTGCTGAATAATAATCAGAGATTCTAACATGTTCAAAATTAGAACTCCTGACAAAGTCAAATGCATTCTGATTTAGACAATGACCTCACCTAATGTCATTTTCAGTGTATCATATTGAAGGAGAGTGTATAGCCTTCCCCTTTTTGCTTATCTACCCTTAAGTTAAAAACATTAAAGAAAAAAATATAGAAGAAATTGTAAATACTCTTGGTTACGTGGTCTCACATATTAAAGCCTGATTAGAATGTAGAGTGTTTGTGATTGTTGTATTTTTATTCTGCAATGTCTGACAATTTTCTCCCTTTTCAGTTTTATTAATCTGTATTAGAACAGTATTTCTTTATTTGGGCAAGTAGACAAGGAAATAAGTTATTCTTTAAAATGTATGTTAAATGATGTACTGTATTACATTTGCTTGCAATTTGCATTTTTCTTAATACATTTGCCAGATTTCTTTTGCATAGATAGCATTTCATAAAACAGAGAACACTGATAATATCTGATTTAACTGACTTGCTAATACAAGGAGCAGATCATTTTAAATGGACCTTACATCTTTATAGGATGTTAGAAATGAAGACATTACTTCAAAATGTAGGTAATTATTGCCTCCTCTTTTATCAGTGCTATTTTCTGAGATATTATCATAAGATAGCACTTTAGTATTAAGCAGGGCCTTAGAGTGGCAATAAATCAGTCCAACTGAGTCATCATTGTCCATGGCATCTGAAGTACTGAAATGTTGTGGATCCTACAGAGAGTGTGAAATCACTTGACCCTTGGCATTAACCTTTACCGAATGAATAGACACTGCTTTCCACATCGTGGAACAAAAGCAGAATAGTATTGATTAAACACCACATTCACTTGATATTAAATACTGGCTGAACTCACTTCTTGCTTTCCAGCTCCAGTGGGAGAAACCCAGAGAGCTGCTGAGTCTCAGGAGAACGCGTGTTTGTGATTCAGAGCAATGTTTTTCCTGCAAAGTTTTCTTTTTTTTTCCCCTACCTCAGATCAATAACTGGCAGCCATGATCAGCCATGAGTATGTATTGTCAATTCTGACCTGTGTACTTTATCACTTGGGGTGAGAGGTCACAGTGCTGTGACTAATAATGCAGTCATCCCAGGCATGAATTTTTTCCTGCATGTAATGTAATCATTTATCTATCTATCTATCTATCTATCTATCTATCTATTTCTCTGTATGTATGTATGTATTTTAACACTCCACTTTATTGTATGTCTTGTTTACCAAACCCTTTAGCTATTTTCCTTTAAAATCTGATTAATTTGCTGGATATCATCCTATTTACAAAAGCTCTTAGAGATTAACTAAATGTTTTTGCTTTTGGCAGGAATGTGTGTTCCAGGAACTTGGAAGTATCAAAGTGGGAATCTTGAGAATTAACTCTCTACTGATGTTATGGAAGAAAGCTGTTGCTTCATTTGATGAATGAGGGAATGGAAGAAATAAAATCAGGAGAAGCATAAACAGAAGGATTCTTCTGTAAATTCTCCCATGCTTCATATTAGGACAGATTCTGATCCCATGTGCATAGCTTAAGCACAGAGTAGCTCAGAAGTGTGCTCTCATAGAGAATAGGTCCTTCCCTAATGCTGTTGATTCAATGCGTGAAAGGTTGACAGTGAAGAAAATATTAAATACAATATCATGAACATAAGCAGCTGCTGCATCTTTACTGTCTATAAGCATTTGACTATTCTTGCCTGAAACTGCATTCCAAAAATTTGCCTGAATTTAATTAAATTTTTAAAACCAGAAGAGTTTTGTGTGACATATTTTAAAAGTGGGCTTTATATGATGTGAAATGCTTTTGGGGAAGGTCACCTCAAATAATAGTCCACATAAGCAAGTCCAGCATTGTGTTTTCTTTTACTTCAAGTGATTTTGTAATATTGAAGTACAGTGGTATTGCATCACTTTTCACTACTGTTTTCCTCACTAGGGCCTTGACGGGTTCATATTCTGCCTACAGATTCCTAGCTGTAAGTTGTGAGTGTAACTCATGTAGCTTTTTGGCAGGATTATCAGTATTCAGTTTGTGATGTGTACTTTTGGTAAAAATTCATGCATATACATATGATTTTTAAAAAATAATATTGAAGGACTGAAGAAAAGGGTCTTCAGGATCAAGTAAATAACATTTTTTTTTGTTTAAAAAATCTCCCAAATATTTTTTAAAAAACAGTAAAAAAGTAAATCCATAGTCTAGTTCAACTCATACAGAAATATTGATTTTTTTCTAAATAAAATAGATGCACTGAACATAATAATAGTAATAAATACTTAATAATACTTAATAACACAAACACTAATATTACCAATGCTAAATCAATACTCTCTGGAAACTAATAAGAAATTATCTGTAGGAGAATACACATTGATATTGCCTTAATTCAGTATTCAGCCACTTCAGTATTTCACATAGAACTTGTATGAAGCAGTACTATCATGTTTCTCAATTGTCCCTCCTCAATCAGAGACTTTTCATCTGAGTAAGAAAACACCCTGCTGTATAGCTGTGTGTTCCAAATCTTAAATGGTTGGGGAAAAACTCGGCAACTTGTTTTTTTTCTCACCATCAGGAAGGACTTTAGCTGCTCTATGGAGTTATGGCACAAACATTTATTTTTTTTTCTCATCTCTGTTATTCTTGTCTTGCAGATATTTTCTTTTTCTTTTCAAGCCAAAACACATTTAAAAAACAACAACCAAAACAACAAAAGACTAGAGTCCACCTTATTTCATGCACTACACTCCTTTTACCTTTACTCCAGTACTGCAAAAAATGTAATAGTTACACCCAAAATTACTTAATGTCCCTCAGCTAATAAAAGCTAAACTCTCTACTTCAAAATGGCTTCTCTCCAGACTATATAATGCTGTTCTTTATGTACCCAAAGGGAGTTTCACAGAGTGAACATTGTTCTCATACCTTTCTTGACCCGTCTGTTTATTAAGCTTATGCGAAAAATCTATTCCTTGTGCAACGTGATCTTCAGCTATGCAGCAAATACTTTGCATGTAATGGCACGGATGTGATGTTTGACAAACTTTCCAGAACAGCTTTTTTTTTTTTT
>WBNH01001559.1:0-12904 GCA_013401255.1 Urocolius indicus | reverse complement strand
GTGCCCGGGTCTTCCTTCCATCGTCAACAATGCCAGATTTGTGTGTTGAGATAAGGATAGGGAGATCACTCAGCAATCAGTGTGATGGGCAAAAGAGACTCAACCTGGGGAGAAGGCGGCCTGATTTATTAAGGAACAATCAGAACAGGAAAGGGAGGATTAGTGAAAGAAAGGATGGGAAAATGTACATAGTAAAATCATTAGAGTGGAAGTCGTAGTAATGTCAAGAAAGGAAGTTGTTTCATTTTCATGCATGTTGTAATTTTAATACTTAGTACGGAATTTCAAGAAAAGCTTTTTAACATTTATCTGTAACTGTAGTACTTGCAGGTTATCTTTGTGCCAAAACACCTTTTGTACAATACTTAGAAGAACAAGAAAACATGATTCAGAATTAAATTGCAGAAAATTGTTTTCCCATTAACCGATAATGTTGAACTGTCAATTTTGATGTTTGAAGGATAAAACTAGAAATGAAAACAAGTACTTCATGCTATAGCAAAGAAGAAATAGAGGGAAAGGGCCACTTTTCATTTGTTAAAAATCACACCTTTCTAACCAGGCTGAATTTACAAACAAGAAGGATGTTGGTAGCCCAAGATTGAATACTCCTGACTTTAACTGGTAGGCCATTTTTTTCTTGATAGAGTCGGAAATGAGAAAAAATACGGAGGCAAGGACTAATAAAAGAGAAACTTTTTGAAGCTCTGCAGAGGTCTCCAAACAATCCTGCCAGAAGTAGTACAGTGTGCAGAGAACTGGCAAACAGTTAAATGTGCTCTGAAATGCTGCTGAGCCTTCAGCACTACCTAGACAGCATACAGCACAGCAAGCATGCATTTTTGTTAGCTTCCATAACACCTGCAGTTAAGATCATCTGCTGTTTCTAGGTCAAAGAGTGTCTTCATTATTGAAAATGTTTTAAAAATTTTAACTTGGTAATTGTACCCCCATTTTGTGCCTGGTCATGAAAATGTCAAATTTTATTTGAAAATATGTCAATCATATTAAATGACTAATGGCATAACATTTTGCCATTACCATGCATTACAAGAATTTAGTTTATGGCATTGTACTTTGTCAAGAAAACATTTGAAATTTATCACAGGCAGGGACTGAAGTTTGCATATTTGTATTCAACCTGAAGCAAATAAATTGCAATCATTAAAAGTTTGAAGAAACATTAATAAGCTTCGATAATTTTATTGTATGAATTATCTCATTGCTATGTTGGACATAAAACAATGAGCAGAACTTCACTGTATGAATGTGAGTTACACATTGAGTGATGCAACAAAAAATAATTGTACTTTATTTTACATCGCAGTTCTGTGACAATTAGTGATTCTGTTCTGTTAATTGTCACCCATATTTTATCTTGTACTACCATTCTAACCAAATCTCATGAATTTGGTTTTTGCCATTAACAACTAAACATGGGCAAAGCTCAATCTGAAAGCATCAAAGATAATACAGCATTATTAAGAATGAGAAAATTGCAATCATCACTTTCTATAAGACTTTTCTTTGGAATTTATCGAGACTATTTTGTGTTCCTCTCTTGAATTACATATTGTATATGATCCATGGAGTTGGGCACCAAAAAGAAGAAATTATGAAAGTATATTCAATATCAAAGGTAGCTTTCTAATCCAACCTTTACTGTAGTTAAATGTTGCTCATGCTTCCTTTTTTCTTGACAGCATAGGAAAGCTGACAAATTACGACTTTCCTCCAAACTATTAAACTGCAACTGGCCAGATATTACATTTTATAATACCCATTCAATCTATGTTATATCATTGTCTGGAAAGAAGACCTTTAAAGCACAGATCTCCAAGAAAAGTCCAATGGGCCACAGCAGAAAGAGAAATAAGTAGAAAAAGAAAATATTTTGGTATCTCAAATATTGACAGGATGAAAAAGGGTAACTCTTGCCACATTCACTATGTTCCAGTTGCCTGAGTTTTATGCTACAAAAAAAAGGGACAGAAAATATTTTGATAATATGAATGTTCCAGAAGTGTATCCAATGACAGATAACACGAAGCTGGACAAGTTCATAGACCTGTTTGAAGGCAGGAAGGTTCTTCAAAGGGACCTGGACAGGTTGGATCGAGGAACCAAAGCCAATGGTATGAGATTTAACAAGGCCAAGTGCCAGATCCTGCATCTAGACCAAAATATTCCCATACAAGCTTGAGGATGTGTGGCTGGAAACCTGTTGGACAGAAAAGGACCTGGGGTGTTAATAAACAGGTGGATCAATATGGGCACAGGCTGCCCAGGGAGGTGGTGGAGTCACCATCCCTAGAGATATTTAAAAGACATGTAGTTCAACTGCTGAGGGATATGGTTTAGTAGTGGGCTTGGCCGTGTTGGGTTAGTGGTTGCATATGATGATCTTCAAGGTCTTTTCCAACCAAAATGATTCTATGATTCTATGGAATGAGTCAATCAGAAAAAGAAATGTAAGATGAAGAAGGCACTGGAAGTCAGATGTGATTAGGCCACATGGTTTTTCATGAATAAGAGTAAAAAGCTTCATGGAAAGGTAGAAAGTTTCCTAATAAAAGTCCTGGTTTTTTTGGGAGGGTCTACAAGATTAATTAATATCTACTGATCACATAACCACACAATCACAGAAGAATTGAGGTTGACAAGGACCTCTGGAGGTCATCTGGTCCATTCCCCTGCTCAAATAGGGCAACCCAGAGCTGATTGATCACAAACATGTTCTGATAGCTTTTGAATATCTCCATGGATGGAGACTCCACATCCTCTGTGGGCAATCTGTGCCAGTGCTCAGACATTACCCAGTAAAAAAGAAAACAAAAATCCTGATATTCAGACAGAATCTCCTGTACTTCAGTTTGTTCTCATTGCCTCTGTCTGTGTCACTGCATCACTGAAAAGAGACTGTGTTTCTCTCCTTTGTGTCCTCCCTTCAGATACTTATATAAGACCTTCTCCTTGATGTCAGGTAACACTGTATAACCTGTAAGTAAATTCTATTCTACATGCATTCAAGATGGCAAAGCAAAGGGTTTTCAGGGAAGAATCCATGGAGGTGACAGCAGCAAAGAATGTGGACTCGCTATTGTAAAACCTTCAATGGACATGAGAAAATCATAATGTGCCAGAAGATATATATTTGGAAAGGATAGTAGTTATCAGTGATTCATATTAAATAATTAGCAGCAGTCAGATGACAATCGGAAAATGACAAGAATAGAGAATAATCACTAAACCAAAGTAAGAGGTAGTTGTTGATATCTAATAATGTCAACCAATTGCTTAGAAAAGACAAGTAGTTGAAATGAAACAGCAATTGCTTAATTGCAATAGATATAAAGAGATGGTCTTTGATGGCAAAGCAATGCAAATAGAAAATGAGAGTAATAATGGTAAGCTGATAAAGCCTGGTTGTACTAAACTGGATCAGATAAAATAGAATAGCAGGGAGAAGGATCACTATACATGCAGAACAAACAGGATGAATAAGGTAGACATCTGAATAAACGTGGATGGAAAAATCATTAAAACTGGAGTTTAAAAAAATCATTTTTTTTTCTGCATCGCCTAAAATTCTTCCAATGAAGGTGTTAATCTACAATACATTTCAGACTATAAATATTTAATATTCATTTGTTGTAGGTAACAGAAGACTACAGATCAGACTGAAAAATACTGCTCTCTGAGGAAGAACTGGAAGACAAAAATTGCAGTCCTTAGTCTCAGCTGTAAATGAGAATATGTGCAATGCTTGTGAACAACCATTACAATGACTAGTGCTGATACATGGAAAGAAAAAGCAGGTTCTGGTGCTGGAGAAATAAATGTGCAATGAATTAGAGCAACATGAGACAAAAATGACAAAAAAGATGGAGATCCAAGTAAGCTTATTGTCATAAAGCCTATTCTCACAGTAATAGTTTTTACAATTATCTGCCTTTGTTCAAATAACCCCTTTGAACATGAGTCATGCAGGATGTTAGCCTGTTTGAATGATGTGTCTAATTCCAGAGCATTTTCTGTCTGCAAGCAACAGTGGAAGCAAACCTGTCAGCGCTGAGAATGTGTTGATTTCTACTGTGGACTAGGTCTGAAAATGAGGATAGAGAAAAAGCTGTTTGAACAGAGTAATTCTAGCTGCTGGATTCTCAAACTCTTACTTTAAGTTGCTTTATTTCCATCTTTACACTTTCTGGGTTGCAGTCTTTCATAAGATGTATTGGATTTTCCTTTCAATATTTAGCTTAAGGATCACTCACTGAAATTGATGAAGAAACAGAAGGACAATATAAAACCACTGAGAAAATGTTACTTGGACTAGGTGATATTTACTACTTAATGAAATGGGAATTAGATGTCTGATGTTGGTTTTACCTGGGGGAAGAGATAACCTTTAGCTTCATGCTAACTCTTGTTAGCACCGCATAGTACAGCACAATTCCATACCTCCATTATATGATCGTGTCCTAGCTATAATAATCTCTACATAAGATCATATCTGATTCTTTCCCCAAGAGTTGCATTCAGAGTTAGGATGTAAGATTCTTACCTCTCTGCTCTCCTGTTCATTTCAATGTTTTATAAATGTATATGTGGGTTTGTCAAACTGATTCAATAAAATAACTGTCAAGAGTCCTAAACTATTTCTATGATTAAAAAAAAAAATCAATATTCATTTTCTAAACTAAAACATGTAACAAAAGTGCCTCATGCCAGCTTGTTTAATTTTTGTCTGTATTTGAGAGCATTTTTTCTGAATAATGTAATACTTGACACATGTAACAAGTAAGGATTACACTGAACATTTTTCAGAGATTTAAGCAGAGACCGAATGCTACAAAGATAGACTTTCTTTGACATTCTTGGAGACTACGTTCTGAAAAGATAAACATTTGGAACTTTGCAGATGATCTCATATATTGTAAGGAAATACAAATAACTATTTATCTATATATCATTGATATCCATATAAAAAAGTTTGCCCATAATTCTGAGGTGAGATGTGGTCATCAGCTTTATCAGTCTAAATGCAATACAGCTTACCTATGGAGGAAAGAGGCCTCAGTCAGGACTGAGGACTGAATAATATAAAACAGAGGTTTACAGACTTTGCAAACCAGTATTAAGGAAAATTTTTTTGTTAGTTTTGTTTGTTTGTTTTTTAATAATCCCTTCTCCTATAGAAGTTCAGAATAGCTTGCATGTGTCTAATTAAAAAACATGGGAAGAAAAATATTCCACTCCTCTCATTCTTCCCTATGGGAGAGAGGTTGAAAAAACAAACATATGGCACACATTAATTACATTCCTTCAGACTTTATTTAGAAAGTGCTTTAATTAGATGACTATAACATGAAAACTTATGGAACATAGTATCTTTAATAAAAATATTAATATGCAGAAACCATAATTTATATTTAAAATGTTTTTTAAAATCCTTATAAAATAGGAAATCCACTGTTATAAAAAAAGTCATTTCCTAGATGATGAATCGAAGGGACTAAATTATGCAACAATTCTTGAGAGGACATGTTTTTTCATTAATTCTCAGTGTATTCAAATTTTCAGTAATGATAACTTAGCCTTCCATCCCAGAAAAATCTTTGTTTACTGTCTATCAAAACATGGATAATGGAAATAAATGAAAGTATTTTAAAACACTGGCTTGAAAGCATGCAGCAGATGATCTTTTCTGAAGCCAGAAAGAGAAAGGCTATTTTCTTGAGTGGGTCTAAAAAAGACTAGCGTTCCCAAAGTACAAGTTTGATGTTCAAAGTTCAGGGTTTAGCCAAACTCTGCTTAAGGAAAGTGATTTTAGGCCACTCCAGCCTCCTGTATTGCTAAACTGTTGCCCAATAAAACAATCAGTATAGGTTGCGCTAACTCCAGAGCTGCTAGAAGTTGTAGTTATTTGTGAATGTATCTTACTGTAGTATCAAAGCTCATGTATTATAGGATTGCGTTACATACATTGCAACCTTGTTCTTTTAAAATCCCACAGTAGGTTAACTCAAGTATCTAAAGCAAACAAGAAAAACAAAACATTAAGTAACATTAAGTAACAAGTTTTCCATTAAAAACAGTCAAACTTAATGAACATTTCATTCCACATCTTTGATTATTCTGATTTTAAAAGTTTCCATACAGTACTTTAAAAAGTGCACTATTGGAAAAAGACAAAGCTGACAAACAGATTTATATGGCAATTTACAAGTATCATCGCACTGCCACCAATCCCTTTGAACTATCTGCTCCAATTTTCTGCATGTGCATGAGTGGAAGAAAGATTTCTGTCAGAATTAGAATTTATAGAAAGAATTCTTGCTCTATTCTCCTAATGTGTAACTGGGTTAACTTCATCTCAGTAAAAAAAAAAAAAAAAACACAAAACCAAAACATTAGGAAGTCAACGGGAAATTGCTGAAAACTAAAAAACAGTGGGAAGATTTTGAAATACAAGCAAGACAATTAAAAAAAAATCACATTGTGTGACAAAGCACATAACTTTTTCTACAAAGTTGTTTGAGAAACAAAGTGCACAATCTAGCTCCTAGAAAGTTTACTTACTGTTCCTCTGAGACTTCATCAGTTTCCAGTTCTCCATATCCTGTCTGTGAACTGCAGACTCACACCTTGTTACTCACTCTTTACATTTGGAAGCTTCTCTCCCTTCAGAATGTTGTTACATGCCTTGGGAAATAAACATTTCCCCTTATTTCGGAAGGGGTCCATCTCAACCAGTCACTCTCATTAAGGAAATGCAACCCAGAGTCCAAAAGGAAAGATCACTAAGAGATGCTGTTCCTTGTGTCAGCCTGTGGGTCAAAGTTGGGATAGAAAGTAGTAAAGAAAGTGTGGGATACCAGGTGTAGAAGTAAAAAAAAAAAAATGTGAGGAGACAGATATCATCATGTTAAAATTCTATGATAAGTGTATAAACATGTGGTCTCAGGATTAAGATTTCTAACAAAATTGGGGTCAGTATCATACCTCTAGAGAGTTGAAAATGCAGTACTTAAATATTTAAGAATTCAAGAAAAAAATATCCTAAGACAACTATGAGATTATTATTATCATCTCAACAGGATGAAAATGGTTAAGAAAAAATTTTCAAGCAATGTATACGTGAAGTCATGAAAGAGAAAATGGAAATAATGCAATGGACTTCTTATCAAAGGTACAGTGCACCAGATAACTTAATAGATTCTTACCTTACAATAACTGATTTTCTGGACTGAAAACCAGACTTAAAATGAATAAAAATATTAGGAAGAAAACAAATAGATAGCTGTCTATTATTAAATTTAACATGCAAACTGGACAGAGTCTCTTTTTGCTAAGTTTCATAGTAATTAAAGTTCAGGACTTCAAATATAAAATAATTGGGCAATTTGAAACTGTATTGGAAACTTAACGTTACAAACTAAATTTTCTGAGAACTCTGAGCACCCTGAAAAAATTAAAAACCTAATAAAGAAGTGAAAGCATTAGATTATTAACTGAAATTGTCACTTGAGAGAAAGATACCTCAGTTTGTCAAAACCCATTAAAAAAAAACTTATTTCTTTGTATCCAGGTAAATTTTTTTCCTATACATTCTTGCAGTTTCCATGTGAGTAATTAAGCTGCATGGATGGAGTTTTACAGCTAACTTACAGTATACAGACCATATGCTACTTCAGTGTTTTTTAAGGACTTGGGAGAAAGAAGAGTGAAAACTGTTTCTATGATTTCCCTTGGAAATTACTGCTTCTTTAAATTCCAACTTCATCTTTAAAATTATACAGATCCATCAGTCTCAGTTATTGCAAGGATGCTAGACACTTCTTATATCTCCTTAGACTTAAAAAACCCAAAGAAGAGAACATAAAGTGATCAACAAAGTGGTTAAACAAACGAGCAGATATTAAGTATCAGGGCAAAAAACCTCTCTACGTACATAAAACTCCACTAAGTAAAAGTTATTATCTAATTTAAGTTTTTAAGTCATTTTGAATGTTTTTTTTCTTCTTTATCAAATACTGTGTCAAGACAATATGTTACTGAACTATCTTAGAGATTATTAAAATATATCCATAGCTGTTTATTACATTGAATGTAAAAATCGAGTTCATTATTGCAGTGATGCTGAAAATAAGGAATTATTAAATTCCTGTTTTGCAAGATTATAGAACTCCAACATTATGTATAAGAGACAATATGAATTTAAAGATTAAACTGCTTGTAACAGTCACACATTGCGCCTCTTTCTCACTTTGAATTATAGATCATATCATATTCAAGTATTTACTGGTATCTGAGTCCCAGTTTGCATGATGTAGATCTTGGTCTGCTATTCTCACTAAAGACAAACAGTGGATCAGCTACAACAATAAGTGTTTCCACCAATGATGAATCTGTCCTTGGAGGTCTTATCAATCTCAAAGTAGCCTTCATACCCTCAGCTATTGTGATGGATGAATTGATCATAATCTTTTCAAATTGATAACCACTCCTGCATACAGGATGAATTTAACAGATCTCCATCTAATTGACCTACTATAACTCCGTTCTTCATACTATAACGCTTTTATCCCTAAGAACTTGGAGGTTCATGAATTACCAATAAGTAACACTAAGAAATACATCATCACACTGAGGTTTTATGTTCTTTAAGTTGCATCTGACTCAAACTTATTTGATTGAATAGACATCTATATCCTGAGTTTTGTCAGTCTTCTTACAGGCTGAAAAATTTGCATTTGTATGTGTGCGTATGTGTGTGTGTGTGTGTGTGTGTGTGTGTGTGTGTGTGGCAAATCCATTGGGCAAAAATTAATGTAACTAATTAATGTAACTAATATAAAGAAGAGTGCCACTTCAAAGACAAAGTACTGAATTTGGGCAAGTTTCTTCTCATTTCTTTAGAAAAGTTTCTAAATACTCTTTCTAATTAAAACTTTTTGCCTTCCTTATTTTTTATTTTGGGCTTGTTTGGTACATTTGAACAAAATTTTTGAATCTAATAAGTATTATCCAAAAATGTGATGATATAATGACAGTTGTTATATGTGTGTGCTCCAAGCCAGACATTTTACCACTGAATTTCAGATATTTTCCTTTAATGACTTTTGTATTATTCCAGGAAATGCATAACAGTATTAATTCATTTTTTTCCCATCTGAAAGGTACTGTGCAGAAAGGCTGCTTTTTAAAAACAAGCAATTTGCTGTGAATACTGGTGATTACAAAATCTGAAAGATATTTCGTTCCCAAAGCACCTAAGGAAAAAAAGAAACATATTCTATAAAAATATTGCAAGAAATATCCTTGAAATGAGTTTTGATGCTCTCTACTAGGCACTAATATTAAAATATGAGAATGTTTTCCATTTAGTTGTATCAGTCTTTACGAATAGCTGAGGTAGTAAATTGTTTGAATGCAAAGAGCTTCTCTTCCCCTCTTCTAATTTCCTGTGCCTGAAAATAGTGTATTTGAAAGCAGTTTGATGTTTGACATACTATTTTGACTGAAATATTGGGTATTTTCAGATAAGTATAAAATTACTTTGAAATTTTGCAACAAGTTGATGTCTACCAGTAAAGAAATTAGGAAGAGAACTTTGGTTTAGGACTGTGACTAGAAAAACAGATCTTTTCTTAGGTTGCACTTTTTTAGGATCTTTATCTAACAGAATACTTTGAGTGGCAAATATCTCACATCCTATGCCTCCATCCTTCTTGATTAAAGATTAATTTTCAACAACTGTTTTAAAACAAGGCAGAAAAAAAAAATAGAACCAAAAACACAAACGGTTCTGACAGAACTTGAAAGATTGTATTTCAACAGTTCATGGTTTACATCCCAGCGTGACATAAATACAATCATGGTAGTCCTGACAGTGAATAATCACAAGTAAGATTACAATACACTAGAGAAACTGCCTGTGACATATACAGTTTGATTCTCATTATAGTCTGAAAAACTAGATAGTTGATTTAGAACATGCAGATATTAAAAATGACTACTCTACCTAAATAAACAGTGGAAATAGCAGAAAATATCTGGGACATTCTCATTAGTTCTTTACAACCTAAGGACACTATCAAAGATGGTAATCCAAAATATAACTTGTTTTTGTCCTGATTCCAGTGAAAGAGATGTCAATTTGTTTGCCTTTTTTCTTCTCTTGTTTCACACTCATGCTTCTAATTAGGTTCTAGCCCTGATAAATGTATGTCATCTGTTTTACATGCTCTGTGATATAGATGAGGATATGCAACTATAATTTATCACAGTCATAATGTAGAACACATCAATTTGAAATAGCTTCCATTTGGCTTTCTGCATTTTTGAGTAGTTAAAGCACTTAGAATTGGTTACTAGGAATATTGATTCCATTCCTCCAGAACAATAGCTTCCAATATATATGTAAGGTATTGGCTTATGTTTAATTTTGAAGATGACTTTTTTTGCTTTTGTTTTTGTATGAGCTAGATTATTTCTTCACCTTGATTCTAATTCTGGGTTGTATGTTTGTTGTTTTCTAAGAGGAAAAAAATGCTATATAAGAGTCTGTTCAGCTCTGAACAGTTAAGACATAAGCTGTATTTCAATAAGGAATACTGCTTCTGTGTTTCAGTAGCACTCCAAAATATTAACTATAAACATTTTAATGTAATTTACAAGTAGTTGATAAAATTTTAAAGCCTTCTTTTTGCCACAGTTTTGGTTTTTTTCAGTCTTGTGTGCTGGTTTGGTGTTTTGTTTTTTTTTTTTTTTTAATTGTGGAATCTTACAAGACCAAAGGAATGTAGTTTGCCACTTGAGATGCAATGCTCTCATCACTGAAATCTGTTGCAAAAGTTTAGCTGAATTCAGGTATCTACTGCTCAATATATTGTTGCCTAAGAATAGAGTTGAAATACCAATGCTTAATTTGATGGGCTGTTCTATAAACTGAAAGTAGAAGGGAACATGTTTATTGGAAGAATTTTTATGTTTGTTGTCAATTTTCTCATTTGAAAGTTAGTCTCTAAAAACTGAATCTCTGTAAAGGGCTTCTCTTCAACAATTCCATCTATGCTTGAGATTTTAATTCACCTTGCTATTTTGTTGATTCATCAGGCTTCTTAAATTATGACGTTCTTATTTTATACATATGATAAGGAATCGCCTTTTTTTTAAACTAGCTTGTGGAATAGATTTATTTTCTGCACTAGATTTTGGTAAATTAAATTGCTGAATTGTCATGGTGACAAGAAGTAGTAACTGATGGCATAGTGAGACAAGGTTTTCTTGAGTTTGCTATCAATATATACAAATGCATTAGGTTTGGAACATTTTCATCTCTTTTCATGGAATAATACTGTGAGCATATGTTACACAATAGATTTACACTGTGTTTATTATAATGGGTAATAAATTTCAAAGGAGTAAGTGTATTTTTTTTACATGCAGGGAATAATATTGTTTCCAGTAGATTTTTCTCTGTTTGACATTGAATTCAAGCTTGTAATTCTATATGAAGGAGGAATGACCTTTCATGAGCTCTGCTTGGTGACAGTCATTTACAGGTTTACTTTTCCAGTCATCAACATGATCATTTGCTCATCTATCTGCTGGTTAAAGTCTTCTCTGCATCTTTCCAGTACATAAAAGTCATAAAATATATTCCTATGTGGATACAGAAAAAGAAGATCAGCTTTCAACAGCTGTTCAAGACTTCATGCACTTGTCAAAGCAATAGCTGATAACAACCTTCACTGTGAAAATGAGTATGGTAAATTCAGTGTGGTACATCTGCTAATTCAAACCAGAATGTGAATGCAGGTTCTGCCAAACTTGATATTTTGTTTGTATTTGAAGTCATGCCTGTTCAGCAGGTTTATTTGGAACAAGGAATGCTTCATCTCATCTGCCCCAGAAAGCTGTCACTATGTTAAAAAGCCACTGATTTCTACTGTTTAAAGTAACTGATCATGAATTATGAAGATCATAAGTACTATTCTTTCTCTTACAAGTAGCTGTAAATGTTGATAGATATACCAAAAAAGTCTACCTGATCCTTTAATTTTGTCTTTACAAGTTGTGTTTTAAGTTCTTTTCTGTGTCATCCTCTACCAAATTTGAATTCCAAGAATCCAATAATAAAATAATTTCTACAACCTAGATATAATTTTTATTGCATAGATCCTGTGTGGAGCAAACTTCCACTGAAATTTATTTTAATTATAAACAGTGTCTATGAAAGCTCATGAGAACAGATACAATTAAACAAAACTATATGACATTAAAACATTACTCTTTTTGAAAGAGCAACCTACTCTTAGAAGAGATACAGAGCTTTTATTTGCACACAGCAGAATGGGGACTCAGAGACCTGACATAGCATTGTGATACATTGGACAACAAGCTGAATATCTGAGGACAAGTGTTGTCTCTCGTCCTCAGAGAAATGTTTTATCAACATTTTCATGAGCACATACTCTTTTTCAATCCCATGTTTTATTTTAGTCTTGTTAGTGTGGCCATTTGACTGAAATTTCATTTTGTCCTGAAGTCACAGTTCCTCCACATATACAGATAAACTCTGCAACACAGAAAAAAACAGGATTTTGCACTAAATCTGGTGCTATGATGTGTATTCAGTTTACAACTCTGCAGTAAATGCTATGAATATATTGTATTGACAGAATGTTAAAAGATTGATTTGTATAGTACATTCACAGTAGAAATGGATAACAAACACGCTATGAAGTGTGCTCTTCAGGAAGAAACAATACATTTTTTCCCGCTCAGAAAACCCAAAGTAGACATATAGTAGCATTACTTTGACTATCTGACAAAATTAATATCTAATCTTTTCTGTTTCTGTTGTGGTTTAAGCCCATCAGAGAACAAAAGACCA
>WBNH01001553.1:0-21475 GCA_013401255.1 Urocolius indicus | reverse complement strand
CATGTCAAACCATGACAAAATGTAATTCATAAATGTCATTCCACCAAAGGCAAGACATCCTAGCAGAAAATACCATGCTATCTGATTACAGTACTAGTTGTGTAATTATTGTAATGGGTAGATAGGACAGTATCAGGCTAAATAAACTAGCTACTATCTACTATTCTATTTTGAAATGTTCTTCTGATCTACTGTTGGCTTTTGTTATTCAAAGAATATTGTTATTCTAAGAACAACATTATTCCAAGAATAATGATATATTTAAAAATCCTCTTCTGCATGCAATTTTGCTTTGCTTTCTTTATATAATTTTCCTTATGACCTTATCTAAATTATTGCTTAAGTATTTATATGGTGCTCACTTTTGTGGAAGAGAGTAGCTTATAATCAAAAGCTGCATACTATCAAATTAGATCTCAACTGCATATATCATCAGGAAATTTCAACATCTTCAGATTTGTGCAACACATATTTATTGAGGCAGAATTTAATTAAACTTAACAAATTAAAGCTGACAACTGACTCTTTTCAAAACATTTGAGCAGAGAAATAGACATTGACACTGGAACAATTTGCAGCCATCTAGGACATTGTCATCTCTTAGTGGCCCTCAATTAGCTGTTAATAATTTTGTGAATTTTAAATTTGACTTGTAGCATGTAACAACTAAAACCACGTCTGACAATGTTTAACATTACCTATGCTAAAAGGCCTCTAGTGAGGAAAATACCACAACCTCAACAAGTAACCCATTCCAGTGCTTAACTCTCTTTGTACTAAAAAAGCTGACTATCTAAACTTACCTCCCTTTGTGCAATTTCAAGCTACTTCATTGAACGTGAAAAATAGATCATTCCTTTAGATCTTGAACAATCTTCTGCATATTTGAAAACTGTTACTGTGTCTCTTTTTACACTCCTTTAGAAAGGCCAGATCTAGTTGGGAGTCTTTTCTTCTAGATGGAACTCTCAAGCCCTCTGAGGCTCTCAAGTCCTCTGAGCATTCCTGCAGTGTTCTTGTACAGAATAACTCCTCCTTGTATTCCCTCTGGAGCTGCTTGTCTCTGCACTGCACCTAATTTTAGAAGCTGTGCAATTTCCAAGGTAGTCCACAAATGGTAAAAGAATTGACTTGCAAGATTAGATGCCCAGAAACCTTGCTTCAGAAAAATGAAAGTTGAAGCAGAATGGGCACTAACCCATGGCAGGATCTCTAGCTACAACCAAAATGCATGAATTGTGTCAACTCTGTAGTAACAGAAGAGTAGTGACAGGTTAAATATCCTTCATTTCTGCAGAAAAATTGAGTGTACAAAATAGCCCTGATACGATTTGTTCCCATAAATTTAAGCATTTAGCCATATTCAAAATAAAATCTCTCTCTAAAATAAGAATTTGGAAAGCACAAGTAAAACATAAATCACTGTGATTGCTAAAACAAGTGAAAAATAATGGATGAAACTAAAAATGAACATCAAATAGCACAGAATATTTTAACAGAGTAAAGTAGTGCTTGGTAAATGTTCACAATATTTGAATAGCTGATGATTTTCCCTTTACTGAAAAAAAATTCCAAACCTTTATGGAAATTACCACAGGAAGAAAACGTGATAAGCAACTTTACAATCAAAATCACAGTGGAAACAGAGGATCAGAATTAGCAGTATAAAAAATACAGGAAAAAATGAAATGCATCGATTTACTTTAAAAGATCAGAAGTACTTAACTGACAAGGCAGATAACACACCAATGATTCCCAACCTGATTTTTTTTCCTACTTGCTAACAGAGCTGTCTTCAGTGTGGTTTTAGAATCTCATGTAGAGAACCACAGAAGCTATCCATACAAACACATGACAGAAGCACAGACCTATATTTTACATGGTAGAGGTCTGTGGAACCACTCTGTGCTGAGAGAATTGGATTTGTCCAGCTGGGAGAAAAGAAGGCTCTGGGTACAGCTTATTGCAACCTTTCAATGCTTAAAGGGGGCTTATAAAAAAGACAGGGATGAACATTTTAATGGGGCCTACTGCAATAGCATAAGAGGTAATGGTTTTAAACTAAAAGAGGGTAGATTTAGACTAGATATAGGGAAGAAATTTTTCACGATTAAGGTAGTGAAACACTGGCACAGGTTTCCCAGAGAGATGGTAGATTCCCTATCCCTGGAAACATTCGAGGTGATGTTAGATGGGGCTCTGAGCAACCTGATCTAGTTGAGAATGTCCCTTCACATTGCACACGGGTTGGACTGGATGACCTTCAAAGGTCTCTTCCAACTGAAATTACCTCACGCCTCTATGATTCTATGTGCAGTTTTATACTTCACAAAGCCAAGAAATACTCATTACATGAAGAGAAGCCTGGGGCTAACCAGTAAAACTGTAAACCACGTTATTTAATTTCAGCTACAATTTAACTATGCAGTAGAAGCCAAATGAGGACAGTCTTGAAGAGCCGGGCTGTATGCAGAACTTTCCCTGTGCTTTGATGACTTGAAATTAATAGAGCTATCGCTCTATTTTGCATGAATAATATTTGTTACTAACCTAGTTCTATTAGATGTATGAATTGTTCATAAGCAAAGTCTCATTGTCTTTAACACATTTGCTATGCGTAAGCGTTTCTGGAACAGTTTAGAAAACTAATTTTCAGGCTATTTTTGGTGAAAGGTTTGGTTATATGTTGTCAGGTTTGGACAGTGGGTGGTTGCTACACTGTTTCAATCTTTATACTGGCTGGCAATCTTGCAAATAATAACAAATTATCCTCCCTGCCTCTCCTCACTGCATGTCCAGGATGAGTTCATAGATGCATAACTGATCCATCTCAAATAATTAAAAACATCTGAGTTTTGTAAACATTTTTACAATTAAGATATAGAAGGCTCATGACTGATGATTAGTAGCCCACTATGGAGTATTACTATTCATATTGGACATTTGTCTTCAGAAACATACTTTGAATCTGATTTAAAACTTTTGTTTAATTTTGAACAAGCTGTGGACACTAGCTTGGAAACTGTTTGTACTACTACATCAAAGTATAAAAACAAATAGACAGTGCAGGTGCTATGGGCATCATGTTTGTCTAGGATAAGCCAACAAGTTTATAAAAAGCTGTACTCACTTTGATGACCACAGAGATTTGGCCAAAGATTTGAACAAACATTTACTAGATCTTTTTGAAGCTATTAAGAAGTTTCTAAGGCAGTGTCTCCATCTCTTTACTGTTAACATTAATGACATAAATGTATATAAAAGTTATACACCAGCCTTTCCAAACTATCACTAAGCAGGAAAATTGCAGAATGATACCTATGAATAGAAATAGAAAGAGTTAATATACTACACTTGATTTGATGACTTGGTCAGAGTTCAAGACACATGAGTACTTTGGGAGTGAAGCATAGAAATGTTAATCTCTAGAGACTGCAGAGATTGTGAAAATACAAACTATGGAGAAACTGTGAAGTTAAATGATTGAGCCCCTTCCTAGTTTCTAAAATCATCACTTTTCACTTGTCCACATTCTCTCAGAGATCTATGATATAGAGTGGAAAGCATACTTATGTAACGTTAACTAATGTGCAAATAAAAGAATTCTGCATTTATTTGACACTACAAATTTTTTTTTGGTCTGAAATGCTTAAAAATTGAAGTCCCAGTTTGCTACACATTTCACAGAGCTTGTGAAGAGAGAAAAGGAGAAAACCCATAAGTTTGAAGAAAAGGCTGAAATTGTGCTTATGTGGGCTCTCCATCCCCCTGATATTGTACAGATTAGGAAATCAATAGTATTCCCTGAAGACTGGAAGAGGAACATATGGGATGACCCCAACGATAGCCAACAAGGGGAAGATGATTCTTTGTTCCCCTCAAATCCCCCTGAATATAAAGCCAGGACCCATCATTAAACCAAAATAACCTGGAGGGCATCTAATACGAATCACTCCTTGGGAGGGTTGGACTAGATGATCTCTAAAGGTCCCTTCCAACCCCTACCATTCTATGATTCTACAGTCTACTATAATTGGCAAATTCAAATGAAAAATTCAGCAGAAAGCCATCTGAAACCAAATCAGACTATTTGTGGTGAGTCTGCCTAAGTGGCCATGATCAAATAATGGTGAATGTAAATGAAGCAAATGGCTTTTGGGGTCTGTTTTTTTTGTTGTTGTTGTTAAATTTAAGACTCAAGCAAATGGAACCCACTCTATCACCAGCCTGGTAGTTTATTTGGCTCAGGGAACATATGCTGTGGAATGAGGTGAACCCTCCATAATCCTCATAAGATCTCTCCACAAGCTCACTACAGCCATCACAAAAGCTGCCTGCATACAAGTCATACATAAATGAGAATCCAATGAGACCCCAATATCTGCTACAATAGATTATGCAATGCTAAAACCACTACTTAGAGATATCCTGTCAGCTCTTAAACCCTACTTAATTGCAAAAAGGGATGAAATTAGAAGAGATATAGAACACAATGAGGGATTAGGCAATAATGATCCTCATAACCAACTTCCCTACCTGGGCAGAATTAATGCACGGCAAATGCAAATGAGTTTCGTGACAAAGATGTAACTTCAACAGTCTGTGAAACTGAAATATTTTCTGTTATTTTTCTGTAGAGCATCTGTGGCTGTATTACAAGATTTCTCAATTTTATACCCAAACACCTTCCACTTTTTCAAAGGATCACTTCTACAGGAGTGAGATAGTAGAAAATACTTGTGCCATCATTTCCTAGGAAGCCACTGCCAGCTGCAGTGGTAAGTGGAATGCCCTCAGCTTGCTGGAGAGCCATCACATTGGGCTTAAGAGACAGAATATATGTCCCAAGATCTCCAAGAGCTGGAAAAATGGTTAAAGACACTGTAGACATTATTTCAGCTTGAAATATATCTACTTTAGATCTTATGTCTTAAATTCTTTTGCAGGCTCAATGGGAAAACAAAACTAAACAAAACAAAACACCTGCTGAAGAGAAAAATTGATTATTTTGAATTTTCAATAATGAGCAGCTATGACCAGCTGCTGAGAACTCCAGAAGCTGAGAAAGCTCACTTGAAAGAGAGAGGAATACACTGCCTGCTCCTCATCAGTTGGCAGCAAAACTTCTACCCTTCCACATTTATATCTTGAAGGTGAAAGAGCGACTGACTGACACAGTAACCTGAAAGAAATCAACTTATGAATGATCAATAAAAGTTTCTGGTTTTGCAATGCTTTCTTGCTAGTGCTGTTAGCAGCTACAAGGATTACAAGCCTCTTTTGTCTATATATTTTAATGATGAATAAGATAGCCACAAACATATACACTTTCATTGTTCAATAGGATCAATACTACTTAAATATTGTTTTAGCACTGATTTAAAGTTGGTTTATTTTTAGAGTTTCTAGCGAAGAGAAAAATCTCCATCTAGCTATAGGTTCTGAGTCCTTAACACACATGGCTACTATTTTTATAAAGTAAATCTAGAGCAAGAGTTATGGCTGATTTTTTCCTTGACTAAATATTGCATGATAATATCTGAGGATTGTATCAGGTGAAGCCTATAAAAAAATAGATCAATATTTATATTAAAAAGAGGCCATTAAATATTGATTTCATTGACATCTTTGTCACTGATTCTTTTTGTGCCTTCTGACAACTCATTTACTCTGTTTTACTTTGTTTCTCTATTGTGAAATGAGTTCTTAACAACATTCTGTTACTGGTTACTGTAGGACTAGAAAGATTTACACTGCTATTTATTAAAATGCCAAACAAACTCTGTGCTCTTTACAAAGAACCAAGGGGAAAAAATGGTCTTCTGATGTTCAGTCCTTTCAAAGATATATTCATCAGTGTTCAAAATGCATTCAATAGAAAAAATCAATAATCAGAATTTTTTTTTATAAAAACCACATACTTTCAATAGAAATATTTCATTGGATTTTGTTTCCATTTTTCAGGTAAACCTCTGAATTTTTTCACTCCTTTATAATTTAAACTCTATTTATTTCATCCTTTCAACTTCATTCTCAATCACTTTTTAGTTGACCACACAATCTGTCACAAGGTACTAGGCTTGTTTGTTTCAATTTTATGGCCTACAAAGCAAAATTGTATAGACCTGGCTAACTGACTTTTGGAAAAAAAAATAAAAGGAGGAGAGGGAAATGAAAAAGCATTTTGGTTTAGAAAACTTGTGATCTACTATCTTTGGTTACACTAACTGGACCCTGTGTATAGAGTGTGGGAGCAGACCTGTAGTCCTGCTCTATGATTATTTGAACACAATACTTGTAACTCTGTTATAAACTTTTTAGTCCTGGTTTTCTTCTAAGGGAATGTACGGTATAAAAAAGGAAAGAGTCTAAAATTGTCTTGTCTAGACACAAATATAGACTAAGCATGCATTTATTGCTTTGAGATAGGTAGTCTTCAAGACTTACAGATTAGTATGTGTAATGGTAAATAAAGTACTCAGTTTCATATCTTATCATTTTTCCTGTTCTCTAATCCAACCACATTTGAAAACTTACTAATGTAATAGATGGGATTTAATTAAGTGTTCACAAGATCTGTGTTTCATTGTCCACCCAAAGGATTACTAGCACTGTGAGCTAGATCCCTGGAAATCACGATCGATCTGTTCATTTTCATTATCATCTAAGTGATACAACTGAAGTAGAACATTTCAGTAAAGGAAACACACACAATCTAATGCGGAAAAGGTTTATAAAAACTGATTTATGCTTCCTTTACCCAGTGCACTTACAAAAGAAAGCACTAAGTGCAGGGAGGAAAGTCACAGCAAAACATCTTCCATATATGCAGTGTAAATGCTTCAAGGGATACAACTAAGCAAGAGCAAGCCACAGTAAAGACACAAAGCAGGTCTCAACCTGTGATCAAAACCACAGTTTTACAAGCAGGCAGAAATATAACCAAGCTCATGTCTGCAGCAGACAGCATGTGTCCCTATAGATATGAGTGAAATAGGACTGCACAATTCCCCAAGAGGAATATATCTCAGAGACTGCAAACACATTGACACTGATGCTGTCATACACTATGTTGTCCAGAACTTAGATTGGAAAGCAGAGCTTCAGAAAGTACACCTGCAACAAATCCAGTGTGGTGCAAAAGCTGATAGTGATCCATCCACATATAAACGACATTAAAGTCAACTGGAGTTTCAACATCATTTAGGATTACAGCCTTAAGTCAAACAGCTGAAGTCCCTCATATAGTGACAAACCTTTGGCTAAATTATGTTACCAATTTACACGCAATTATGTGTGTTCATTATACTATTTTTGTTTTTTCCTAATCGTAATATTCACGTTGTTACCTAATATCTACAATCAGAACAAAGTGACTATACTTTCTATTTATGTAATATGTTCCCTTTAGACTTAATCTGTGAAAAAGGTAGAGAAACATTAGATATCTACCATAAATGCTAAATTTGCCTTGCATTCACTGTATCTCCACTTCCAGATTCACTATGTGTTCTATATCTCCAAGTTCTTTAAAGCAAATGCATAGCAGACTTTTGTTCTGCGATTTCTCAATAAATATATTGATTTCTTCCATCTCATGTTTTAGCAAGGTACAGCAACAAAAAGAAAAAAATATAATGTAATTATCATAGAACTTCCTGATGACTATGATCTCAAAATTTTTAAAAGTAGTGGTTTAATTGACAAGCAATACCAGTTGCAATTTTTAAAAGGAAAAGATTCCAGTCTTTACATTAATAAAAAATATAAAGAAGTAATGCGTATCTTCTACTGAGTGGAAAGCAGTGAGTTTCAAATATCTGTTATTTATGCATTTATCTGGATTTTCACCTTATTACATACAATGCAAACATTATAACACAACAACCTAGAACCCAAGTATTTAAGCTCTACATAGACAGAAGGTGGAGTACAAAGGAAACACAAATTAATATTTTGTTTTCCTTGGTCTTCCTATCGGTCTGGAGCCACATGCTGGGTCTAATGCCCAGAGCCTTCTAGGCTGCTGCTCAAGCCCAGAATGTGGAGTTACAGATTCAAATTTCTCTGCATTAAGTCAGCATGAACCCATATCCCCTCTATACCACTGTCCTGCTGTAAAATTATCTTTCTTACTGGTCTGCAGAGGCATGGAATTATTGCCCTGGCTCTTGGCAATTGTGTAGACAATCTTTTATTTCACATCCCACAGTTCTGACAGAAGCTCAACATCTTCTGCGATTGTATTTTTGAATGAAATTTTCTAAATGCCAGGAATAGTAATAGAAATACACAGCACAGCAAGGTTTGTGTTCACACTGGTTCTAGTACCTCTGCTGAAAAGAATTTTCAAAGAGTAAAGCAAGATTTTAATTTGAGCAAATTTAATCTTTGCAGAATTGTTCTTTGTCTGCCTTTCAAAAGCTCATAAAACAAATGCACTAATGAACAGAGAGGATTAAACAAACAAAAAAATCTTATTTCAGAATTATTGTAGTACAGGAAAGATAGCATGATGCTTTTTGGAATTCAGTAGACATTCAAAACTCCTAGATTTCTGAAGCAAAGTCATGTAATTGTTTGTTCACAAATAAATTTGGTCATGAGGATAGACATACCCACCACAGATACGCAGCTTTTGGAGCTGGCTCCTGCATTACTTGCCTCTTAATCATCTCCAATACAGATCATGCAGGAAAGGATGTGGGTATCAGGGAGGAATTTAATTTACAAATGCTTTTGGTCAGCATAGGGCCCAATAGAGACAATATGTGACCAACTTAGGTTTGAGGAGCTCTTTGGCTGTTCCATTTCTGCCTGCAAGCAATTTGGATGGTTACATAGGGTTAGGAAGCTACAATTCAGATTCCTCCAGCCATAAGATGAAATGTTATTATGAGATGGTGATTTACATTGAGATTAATCACAATCATGGCCAGGACAAACTGTTACCCTGGTTTCTTCTAGTGACTTTTTTGTACTGTAGTGTAGGGGAAAGGGACCAGGGGGTCCAGGTTGACAGCAGGATGAGCACCTGGATGAGCATGAGCCAGCAATGTGCCCTCGTGGCCAAGAAGGCCAATGGCATCCTGGAGTTTATTAGAAGGGCTATGGGCAGTAGGCCGGGACNAGCTGGAAGAGGTTCCAAAGAAATACAAAGAAGAATTTCTTCACTATGAGGCTGACGGAGTACTGGAACAGGCTGCCCAGATTGATTGTTGAGTCACCTTCTCTGGGGACATTCAAAACTCACTTGGACAAGTTTCTGTGTGATCTAGTCTAGGTGGTCCTGCTCTGAGAGGGAGATTGGACTAGATGATCTTACAAGGTCCCTTCTAACTCTTGAGATTCTGTGATTAAGTGAGACAACCAAGTTTATATTCTTGGTATTACTTGAAAGTAACCATACTGATGCTATTACACATTGGCTGCCTTAGCTAACTGATTATGTGGTTACTTAACATAGCTAGGTGATAAGTCTGAAGTCATTATAATGATTCAATTGTTCCAGTCCTAAAGAAAAGTGGAGAATTTGGATCAGGAGCCTGAACATCTGACAAGCTGTGTGGTATCTAGATCCAAAGCTGTGGTTTAGCCTGCTCTACATATGTAAGCAGCTGCATCATTTAGCTGTGGATCCAGGCTTGGGCCAGAACACTCAGGCTGGTTTGAACACTTTCTTCCAAAGTTTGGCTGGTTTCAGCGTGATGGTTTTCTGTTAGGTCCATTTTAACAAAGCAAATGCAAATGACAAGCCACTCAGAAATAGCACTGCATATCAATTTTCTACATCAATTTATAATGCAATGGAAACAGATGGTACATTCAGGCGTTGTCAGAGAAAGCCATTTGGGTTTTGGTGACTATTCCTTTTTTATTTTTGATGGTATATTTAATCTATTTCCATTGCTGAGTTGTTTCAACACCTACATAAAATAGGATACTACTGTGAGAGCTATGTAAACTAATCTTGGTAACATATATAGCTTTCTCAGTCCTGAAGTGATTTTCTGACCAATGCTGTAAATTGTAAAGCATACCACTTTTTGATGGCAATCAACACAATTCACTTGGTTTCTACTTACAGAAAGAGTGAATAATTTATCAGGGATCATAAGAAATCATTTCCAAAACCATGAAAGTTTCCTTCTGTTATTAGGAGGAAGGCTTTATGCTAAAAGTAAGTCAAAGCTTATTCTAGATTTTATTCATTATTTACAAAAGAGGCCAGTATAGTCATCTAAATTCAGGACACATACTCAGAGAAGATTAACTCGGATAAGACTTGGGAAAACACACAGTTTATGCAATTTACTGCCATCATTTCCTCTGAATCTTTGCTGATTACAAAATCTTTGCTGGTTACCAAAAAAAAAAAAAAAAAAAAGTGACTGTTGTTTTTTTAAGAGAGACAAATTATTAAGGTTGCTGACTGTATACTGATATTGTATAGTTCTGAAGTAGTCCTCTCTAGTGACTGTAGACAGTAAAAAATTCTCGAGTTAAATGTTTTCATCAGAAATTATTTGTTCATTAACAGATTCAGTTACTAAAATTCACCTAACATCTCATGCTCAGAATAAAATTTATGGTCATGATGAACAAAAGCAGTGCATAAGGTCTATTTGTCTATTGTTAGCACATAAAGAAACTGATTTTGAGGGCTGAACTTCATTTTTACATTTCCATTTTCCAATGTCCTCCATTACTGTTCTCTCTCACACTTTTCAAGTCTTACTCTACTTGGCATTTAGTAATTACTTCCTGGAGCAAACACATGAATTCTAATCTCAGTAAAATAATAAAATTGCCAAGCTAGAAAGTATTCCTCCTGTTGGTCTTCTCTTTTCTACCCCCACGCTGACAGTATTGAATCTTCCCCTTCAGAATATTGTCTCAGAACAAGAAAACCATTTTCCTTCAAATAAAGTTTCTCTTTGGGCAATATAGGCAAATAAACAGGCATCTTCTTGAAATGTTGAGTAAGCACCTAACACCAACTCTAATGGTATGATATTCTGAGTATTCTCTCTGCTGTATAGCAAACATCCACACTGGATAAATGGATACAAGCCATTTATTATTAAACAGTTTCCTTGTATCCATCAATAGTAAATTAAAACTAATGTGAAGTACTGCAGCAGTTCTCACACCAGCTCAGGTATATAATAGCTTTGGTAATTCAGAGAAGGGGTCACTGGGTTGTGAATGACATCCAGAAAGGTAAATCCTGACAACTAGTGGGGGAAAAAGTTTTTAAAAAAGGGAAAAAAGAAAAGAAAAGAGATGAAAATGTTCTTTGCTCTGTAAAGAAAGGAAGGAAAAACACTGATAGTTCAATGTAGTGTATGAAGGGGGAAAAGATCTGAATTAATGGTAACAGTGCACTGAAGAAAAGGACCAAGAAATATTGTTCTGTGGGATGTAAAAATCATTACTTAGGTTTTATATGACTCAGTTTATCCATCATGTAAAATGGATCGTACAGGTGATTCTTTTGTTTTTTCTGTTTGTAACATGAAGTCTCCAGAGCAGGATCTATGGAGCATGGCACTGTCTGACCAGGTCATAGCTACAGTCTTTAAATTCTAGATTATTAAACAATGAACTTTATTTCTTATGTATTTATGATGGCATGGTCATCCAGATTAGTGCTGTTGGTAATGCTACTGAATTTACTAGCAGTAAATTTCAACTGGGTTGCTGATGAGATTAAGTATAGACAGCTCTTAGCAGCAATGTGAGAATAAGGAAATCTCACTGGACATGCTAGCCACAGAACCAGCGTATGACCTTTCACTGCGCAACCACTGTTTGAGACAAAAAGGAAAAACTATGTAGTATTTACATCCCAGTGAAGAACATGATGAAAATTAGATTTGCATCGAGAAGCAAATTAGGACATTACATTAGTTTCATATATCAGAAAATGGATTACTATAAAAAAATCTCTGTTTACATACTGTAATCTATTTACTTTATATTTACAGATAAATAAAATAGATGCAGATCAGGCATAAATCAATGCAAATCACATGTTTATGTTCATCAATTGAACCTTATTTTTTGTGAATTTGTTGATAACCTACTATTTCAATAATGAAAAGCAAGTAAAAACTTCCCCTGAAAGAGCAAATTCTTTTTCTATTTATTATGCAAATAGAAGTAAACTGCATTTTCCATTTCTAATTAAATTGCTACCTGTTCCTCAATCAGGTGAATTGCTATTAGCTTCTTGCAGAGTTATTTTTGGGACTATTTTGAATAGAACTTTTCTGGTTGCTATAATTAAGACTTCTAAAATTAATATTTAAATTTTATAATTGTTGGACTATGGCATCCTGAGAAATAATAATTACCTGTCTGATTGCAGAGCTGAAGTGAGCTGTTATGTGCATTTGACTCTCTTTAATCTTGCAGCCTGTATCCCTGTTCATTTGAACAATGTTATTAAGTTCTGAAGCTGATTATATGGGTTGGTTTGTGAGTCAGACAGTCAACCCTTCAGGCATCTAAAAATAACATTCTGTTTCTGTTGTTAAGGGGGCAAAAAAAAAAAAAAAAAAACCTGTACTACTTTAAGCAACCTGAGCTAGACCTTATAGTAAAAGTCCAGCCTCGTCCAACCAATTCAGAAACTTCACATCAAATCTAAAGGTTTTTTTCAGTGCTAAAGGCAGGGAACAGAAAATTCTTGATCTCAGCAGCTGAATGTTGAGCGGAGATGGATGTCAGTATCGCGTCAAGTCTGTCTGCAGCAATCGTCCTGAGGTCTGAGATATTTTAGGCTTTGATATCAGCAGGGAATTTGAAACAGGGAACACAAGAAATGATTAAAGTAATTGCTCAAAAATAGAAAATAACTCCATCACAAGTTATTATCTGCAGTGAGGATAATGGGAGAGAAAGTTCAGTGTGCATATAACCCAGAAGGACAATTTTCCTAGAAAACAAAGAGAACTACAAATTATGTTAAAGAGAGCTCAGTTCAAGGCAGAGAGTAGGTATCCATTACCTTTCATATCTCTGTTTAAAGATCTTCAATAAAGACTGGACTTTTCTGGATGCATTAGGGGACTGATGTTGCAATTTTGTTTCCTTTTCTTTTTTTCTCTCCTTGCAAATCTCTCCTTGCAAAAAGTCACAGAACCACAGAATGGTAGGGGTTGGAAGGGACCTCTAGAGATCATCTAGTCCAACCTCGCTGCTGAAGCAGGTTCACCTTGATCAGGTCACATAGGAACATGTCCAGGTGGGTTTTGAAAGCCTCCGGAGAAGGAGATTACACAACCTCTCTGGGAAGCCTGTGTCAGGGCTCCCTCACAGTAAAGAAGCTTTTCCTTATGTTTAAGTGGAACTTCTTGTGTTCCAGCTTATTACTCTTCGTCTTGTCACTGCAGACAAAAGAAAAAAGTGCCACCCCATCCTCTTGACATATATTTTTAAATACCTGTGTTACTGAGATGTTTCCTTAGTCTTTTCTAGACTAAACATTCCCAGGTCCCAAGCCTTTCCTTATAAGAAAAATACTCCAGTTCCCCGATTATCTTCATGGCCCTTTTTTGGCCTCTCTCTAGAAGTTCCCATCTGTCTTGAACTGGGGAGCCCAGAACTGAATGAAATGTTTTGATTTCTGTACATTCACTCAAACACGAAAAGTAACTCAATTTGATGGACAAAAGAAACTGCAGATGGAGGAAAGAACAGATTTCAGTATGCCATGAAATGAAAAAATGAACCTCTTCAAGTGTCAGGTTGTCAAAACTAAAAGTCTACCCTCACTCTTTCTAATGTGAAGCAACTTAATGCTTGTTAGTAAAGAGCTGGTTAAGACTCAGGAAAACTGCTTCTCCTGCAGTGGTTGAGTTACTGCAAGACTTTTATTACTATGTAGAAGTTTCTCTCTATTTTTTACACAATAACCTAGGACAACTACATTCTTAATTAGATTCCTCAATTAAGTACTTAAAATTTGGTGGGATCAATGCTACTCAAAGCAATTACCCTCACTTTTTTTTCCAAATAGAGTGCTACATGTCAGTTTTTATTTCTTGGGAGATGCATCACTGAATATACAGTTCTTGAACTCCAAAATAAATGAGGAGGTTACCACTTCCTGTGTTGTCCTGATTCAGGGAGCTCTTGGAGAGCTAAGATGGTCTCTGCAACGTTATGCTTTTTTCCCATATCCCAGAGTCACAGAATCTTAAAGTTTGGAAGGGACCTTGAAAGATTATCTAGTCCAACACCCCTGTCAGAGCAGGACCTCCTAGAGTAGGAGGTCACACAGGAACTCGTCTTCACAGTGTTTTCTTATGTTTCTTTGGAACCTCTTATGTTCTAGCTTGTACCTGTAGAGCTTTGTCCTGTCATTGGACATCATTGAAAACATTGAAGGATTTACCTCCATTTCATGTCTTACACTGCTCCTATATAAAATCAGAGTGACACAGTGTGCAAGGAGACAGATTTACCCCTCAGTAACAAAATTAATACAACTAGACAAGATTTGCAGATAGGCCCCAATGCTCATGTCCTTCTCTCACCTTCAGTAAAGAACTGTAGTCTTCTCCTAAACACCTATCTTCCTATTGCTCTATAATATCAATTGTTCATTAGTATTTTTTTCCATACCTGTTCTAGAAAATGGGGATAGGAACTAAGAAGTTATTATGTTCCCTACCAGATATTTGTAGAATTACAATTACAATTTTAATTTCATTTTGCTTCTGATTGCCCTTTTTATTTCCTGTGTTTACACTATAAGCTAAAGAATATATCAGGTACTAGCTATTAGTTTACATATTGCTACAATCATTGCATAGTTATTCCCTACATAACTAATTAAGCAACAAGCATCAATTTGATCTATAGAGCATCAATTTCTTAGGGAACATTTAAGACGAAAACAGAGACTTCAGCCAACTGTTATGTGACGTTATGTGATTCAACTTGTCAATACGAGAAGTGATATTTTCATCTGAATTATCACAATCTGAAAATTCCCTTTTCAGAATCAGAACAGTGTTGCAGAATGGATTTCATGGTTTTAATTATTCAAAAATCATGCTCTACTTACTGTCTTTAACAACTGTCTGTAATTATGGGTGCATAGGGGTTTGCAATGTGCCCTGTTGAAAGTCAAGGTATTTCAGTGGAGAAAGGACACAAAACGTAACAGGATATAGTGCACAGAAAGTTTTGCTCTTCTGATAGAAAGTAATAGAATTTTTACAGTTAATTTATTTTTTCCTGCTTGTAAAATCTGCTGATCTTTTTTCAGAACCAGAAAAAAACATATATAAATATAGCTGTATTTATTTGAAGTGTAATTAATATATTCATTAGAATGGATGTGGCAGTATTATTTTACTGACAGTCTGTATTATGTAGTCTGGTTATTACCGAGAAAATAATAACACTTTGGTCTGTGTGTGTAATGGGGTGGTTCTGGTAATCACATTCTGTTACTTTCTCAATCAGAAATTAGAAGCATCTATAGTATTTACATAAGACAAAGTCCCCAGTGAAATAATGACATTTTCAATCTGAGAAAAAAGAGATTATTCCAAAGGTGATCACAAAATTGTCTTTGTTTTATTCCTCAATAGGATATCTTTCTTAATCTAAATATAGTAGAACTGGCAATCAGAACAACTTGAAGTATTTTCTTCAACTAAAATTTGAAAATCAAGCACCTAACATTATTTTTTCCTCTAAATTAGGAAATAATTGTTGTCTAAGTTATAAATTATTCATAAATGGGCTTGCCTCTAATCTTGATGTGCTCATGTTCCTAGCATTCATTTTTCCCTAATGTCAAGAATTCAGATCTATATAGATTTATCTTTCCTACTATGAGAACTTTCAGTCATATGCAGATCTAGTAACCTTTTTTTTTTTTTCCAAAATAATAACTATGCAATAACAGTATATTTAGAAACATTTATTTCCTAAAGAAAAAGATGGGTTTTTTTCTCAACTAACAACTTAAAGGCTGCACACCTGTGTGGGTGCAAGTGCACGTGTGTTCACATGCACGAATATTATCTTCATACATATTTTTAACTCTAATAATAGAGCTGAGGTTTATTTTTCCTAAGCTTTTGTTCAATAAACAGAAAAACAGTCTTTTACAGTAAGAATCAATGGTCATTTGGAACTATTCAAGCTATACTTTTTAATCTTGATTAGTGAGAATGGCAACACTCCCAATGAACAAAATTGTGATTGTATTAAGTAGAACTGACAAAAGTCCCATTAAAAAACGATACATTCTGGTATGTTTTCCTATAACGTCACTTTTTAAAACAAAAGTCCTTTTTTTTTTTTTTTTTTATCAATTGGCAGTCAGAAGCTGAAATTCATCCCCAACGTCTCTCTATGGGCTAAAGAAAAAAAAGCATTTTATTATCAAGACGCTACTGCCATCTATTGGGTGACATCACTGTACAAAAGAAATGTCTTTTCTGGATTCAGTGAGGACAAATGAATGTGTGATTTACCTGATTTCCCGGGGAGTTTTATTAACAACAAGATTATAATGATTTTTAGTTAGTGTATAATATATGTCATATACAAAGAGTTTGGTCTCCTCTTTGCTACTGTTACCAATAACAGAGAGAAACATTTTAGCAAAGTGATAAACTTAATGATGTGTCACTAGAACAACAGCAAGATAAAAACTAATAAAACCTCCACCAAAACCACCCTTTAATACTGCTTTGCATCTCAGAAAGATCTTATAAAGATGTTTTCAGGTACAGTGTCAGTGAGCAGAACTGCATCACTTGCTGTGTTGGAATAAAAGATCACATTTCCATGTAAGTGGCAATCTTTTGCAATACAAAGAGATTCCTGTGATATACAGAAACTTCACAGAGGTTTTTTAAAGTAACCTAGTAAAGCTTCAAAGAAATACTTTGCCCATCTAAAATTGATTTTATTTTCTTATAAGATTTTAACTGAAGTTCTGGTTTCTTTTGTGACATCCCTGCAACAGCTATCTATATCTTGGGCGCTTGAAATGTGCATTTCAGTGAAGAATATA
Organism: Urocolius indicus; assembly: GCA_013401255.1. NCBI lineage: Eukaryota > Metazoa > Chordata > Aves > Coliiformes > Coliidae > Urocolius > Urocolius indicus. Next base: position 4,425 of record WBNH01001553.1, on the reverse strand, counting down.
AGTGTCAAAAGCAGAAACATTGAAAACATACATGAGCTTTGATAGTTGTAATTCAGACCCGTTCTAGTGGGACCTCATGGAAGTAACTGGATACTGTAAAACAAAAGAAGTTGGTGAAGCATGCTTCTATGTTCTATCAGCTCTGGCAGTGCAGAGGCCTTGAAAGCATTGCTCCACTACAGAAAACAGACAAAGAAATAATAATGGCAACAGAAAACAGTGACAAAAGAATAACAAATCGCCTTCTTTAACTTCATCTATTGCTATTTTTAAACTTTCAGAAGAGCAAGAAGTCAGTTTGCCTTTCACTGTCCAGGAGAGTAGCTCACTACAGTATTGTGTACATAACTTCTATTATTGTTGATGCATAGGCCACCAGGAAGCAAACTGACTTTTTATTTCTAAAATGATCTTGGAAGGTCAGCAGTTGAAGCTAGTAAGAAAAAGAATCTTCTTTATCTTTCAACAGAACATATGTAACCCAGCACACTGAAGCAACAGTAAGCTGGAATCTCACAATGCTAATTTTGCTGGCACATGGAGAGCAGAATTTCATTTTGCAATCTCTTTTAAGCTTTTTATTACTGAGGTTAAACCCAGACAAGCTTAGCTAACTGTCTGCCGAGGCCAAGAGGAGCCATCACAGAAAGTAGAAGATTGTATTCTACCATGCTTGGAAAAAATTATTTCTTCAGGCTAGTGTTCTCTTAGGTAAGTATAAATGCCTCCCATTACCACTAATGGCATAGAAAAGATAACTAATAAGTATTAGACTAGAACGCAGAAGATCTTGCATCTAATTATACTTCTGCTACAGCATTTGTACTTGACCTTGGGCCAGAGACAAAAAAAAAAAAAAAAAACAACTATCTATGCTTCAGGCTACTGCTGCTAAATGGAGATAATGATGTATTTGCCCCTTATGGCAGTGTTGTGAGGTTAAACTCAGGTTACTGTAATATTAACATTTGTTTTCTCCTATCGATATGATAGAAGCCATTAAAGGTCTATTGCAGTAAGATTAGAAAGGAGTTTGACTTTCTTTTTTGTATGCTTACCTTTCCCCTAAGACATCATTCAAAGAAAAGCAGATTCTTTTGGAAAACCTCTGCTAAACAGTAGCAGAAAGATATATATGTGGCAAAAGCACCTGTAGAAAAAGAACATGTGCTAAAAGGGGAAGAAAGCTATGTTCTTCTTTGTGGAAGACTGCAGAACCTACCTAAAGAAGGGCTGATAATGTGAACTCAATGTATTTTAACAATCAGAATTTCACCATTATTAAAGGAGGAAAGTCTGTTGATGACTGTAGTGTAAAATTACAATCTTTGCCAGGTCCAACAGCAAATGTAATGTGGTAGTGCCACTAGTGTAATATCAAAGCAGCACTGTGGATTTTTCTTTGGGCAGACAGCAAGTAAATTTACAGAAAATGGAATTTAGATTGCTTTCATACTAATTTAAATCCACAGTACAATTTGAGTTATACTGTACCTTGCTTCCAATGTTTCTACTACCCCAAACAACTGTCCTTTTTATTTAAGTAGGCAGATGTTTTCTGTAAGGATTCTTGTTCCTTATTGCAACATCTATGAATTAGCAATATTGTGAAGTTCTCTTGACAGGTACTAAGTTCTTGTTTTGGCCTCACAAAATCTTCTTTTCTCCATACTAATCATAACGACCAATTATCTACTGGTTATAAAGTAATTATGCAAGCAGGATATATTAAAAAGGAAGGAAAAATGGTATTTTACTTTCTCTAGTCTGATTTTCCATCTAAAATAATGTTAACATCTAACAGAAATGGTATTTTTCTCTAGAAGCAATAAAAATCACAATGAAGTGATTTAAAAACATCTTATCTTTAAACGCAAGAGCCACAAACACAAGGACTATTGTATGCTGAGGTTGTCATTTAGCTGCTCTAGAATATGCTACTTGCAACATAATGTTGTATAACAAAGCAAATTCTAGCTTTAAAACAAGTACTTTGAATGCTTGTTTTAGCGCTCTACAAGCTACATATACACAGGGTTGAAGACAAGGTTCCAGGTATCTCTTCAATCTCATTTCTGCAGCAATTCAACCTGGATGGAGATGAGCATCAAGTAATTTTGAAACATATTTTATTTAAAGTTTTCTGGACTTGAATCCTAGTTTTATTTGTACTGGCATCTGTCCATTAATATAACACATTCAATTAGCAAAACTAGAAATGTAAACAATTTCTTACCCACTAAACTGGCATCACACCCATTCTCCTCAGGAATTAAATGACAACTTGTAAATGTAATGAAACACATTCAGAACATATTCCATCTCCAACCTGAGTGAAACACATGAAGAAATAGCATACATGAGTGTGATTATCTAGAGGAATTCAGCATTGGTTTAATTACCAATAAAAGTGAAAGATTAACTTAACTCTAGTGGCTGATAGGGCTAGGACAAAGGCTTGGACTTGATGATCTTAAAGGTATCTTCCAGCTGAAACATTCTATGATTCTATTATTCTAATTTCTGGTTAAATGGCAAATAAACAGCACGCTGAAAAAAATGTTGTGGGTGTCTATAAAATGCCTTCACTATATCACACAGTTTTTCTGTGGTTCAGGGAATTGAATTAAATTGAATCACACTTTTCCTCTAGTTGCTACTTCACATTCCTCCTTATATGGTACTTCAATGGTTTGAGGTCTGGTTTTCTACATGTCTGAAGACCAATGGCTAGAACTAAATAAAAAGCATTTGTATCTTTACTACAGGAGAGACAACCTAAAATTATGTCTTTGCTAAAGTGACATGAGCCTAGCTCAGTAGCCAGCTACTTCGGATCTGAGGAACTAACATCAGCCACTTCCCCTCTTGAAGCAGCAAAAGGAAGTAAAAAGAGAGAAGACTCTTGCACAGCAAAAGCTGTTCTTTAGAGTAACTTGTATCTGACTGCTTGGAAAAACAACAAAGCCAGCTGCTGAGGTGATATGAAGCCAAAGCCATCCTTTTGCATGTGCTAAAGGGAGAAGTGGAGGGCAGCATTTATAATTGGGAAAGGCTTATGTGCTCAGAAGCTGGACTATGACAAGACATAGAAGAAGGATGTATTGACTGTTTATATTGTATTTTCTACTCCAACAATTGTTGTCTGTCTCCCCAACAGAAAAAGCAAGAGATCTAACTGACCAGAAAACCAAATGTAGCTGAAAGGTCAATAGCAGGACCTGGTATGCCTGAAAATTCAGATCCTGTGTGTCTCAGGCCAGATATTTAAATTTAGCAGAAACTTCCGAGTTCAGGCCCCAGTTATTCAGACCCTCTTTTAAGAATAGGAATAACAATGTAATAATGAATAGACGTGGATTGTGTATGGCAATGGAAGTAATGAAAACTCACAGCTGGATATAATTTAATATCTTCATCATTCAGGATAATGAACAGCAACCATCCTGTGATCTTTATCCCATTTGATGCATTAGACAACATAACAAACTTGTAGAAAAGATTACCAAGTTACAGTGTAATTAAAGAGTGTATCATACAGCTTAGTCACCAGGGATGGTGCAGCTGGACATCAACCTTAATACTTCATTGTGATAATTCCTAAATTTCAGTTGTAGAATGTATTCATTTCACAGAAAGTTTGGGGGTATTTTTGAAAGGGAAGCAAAATGTTTTAATAATTCATACCCACAAAGATGTGTTCATGACACTTTTGTTTACCTCAGACTTATACTGTACTCCTCTTCATTTTCTCCCATTTCTTCTATCTTTTTCTTGCCTGTATTTTTCCAGGCTCCTCCTTTTCTTTCCAGGCTTCCTCACTTTTCAGTCTCAGTAATCTGTATTGAACACAAGTAAACAAAAATTTAGTAACTTTAAAAATAAACAGCAATGACCTTCCCCCCACACTCCTGAGGAAACCACAAGTAAAACAGAGATTGATAGAGTTCATCTAATGGTACCAGTTCCTTTTATCTACTTTTTATTTCAGCCTATAAAATAGTACTATAGATGGAAGGAAATAACTTAAATGACAGAGTCCCTGATATAAAGGGTTTTTCTTCCTTTTGTAGCAACCCCTCAGAGAAACAATAAGCAAAGCAAAAAGATAGAGATTCTGTTCTATGAAGTTTCCAAGGTTCAACTTAGAAAAAATACTTGTTATGTAGTTATGTAGTACAGTCTCCTCCAGAGAAAGTAGGAAAAAAAAAAAAAAAAAAAAAAGACAGAGCCTAGTTTACAATGTCACTGAAAATAATAATAATAATAAAAAAAAAAAATGGTAACTTTTATGCTTCCTGGCCTTAACCCAGATGTCTCTGACTCCCATTTTCATTTTAAATGTGCACTGGATTGGACCCCTTTCTCCCTTTACCTTCCTTGACAAGCATCAATTATTTGTATGCCTGTAGTGGGTCTGGGATG
>WBNH01001547.1:0-98156 GCA_013401255.1 Urocolius indicus | reverse complement strand
GTGTGTTTGTTGTGACCGATGCTACTTTGGGGTGGTGCCACGGCAGGGACGGGAAGGGGAGGATGCCCTCAGCTGTGGGTGCCTGGAAGGGCTGCCTTCAGCCCACAGCTACAGAGCAGAGCAATGGCACTTGTGCTGTCCCCTGCTGCAGGTTCTGACTGGGAACAAAGCCCCATGCAGCTGTTCACTCACTCCCTCCCCATGGTGGGATGGGGAAGAGAAAAGACAAGACAGGGCCTTGGAGACTGAGTCAAGAATAGGGAGGGCTCCCTCCACAAGCACGGTCATGAGCAAAACAGACTCAACCCACCACCCATAAGAACAAGAAACAAACCAAACAAAACACTGCAGAATGATGAGAAAATTACTGCTGTGCATTTAAAGCCAACTTCCCAGCAGCCCTTCCCCCAGCAACTTCCTTGCTCCCCATTTCTCTACCTTCCCCCTCTCAGCAATGCGGGGGGCAGGTAGTGGCTGTTATTGTCAGATTATCACCGATGGTGTCTGCCATTCCTTCCTCCTCCTCCTGGAGCACTCCCCACATCCCTCCTTTGCTCCAGCTTCTGGTCCCTCCACAAACCTCTTGCAGTCTATTTGCTGCTGCCTCCTAATGTCATCTTTCGGCACAGCAGCAACGTCTCAGCCTCAGGCAGCCCATGCAGAGTCCAGCCCAAGTTTGTTTCTTACTGGAACAGCCTTTTGGCCACCCTGGCCATGTACCAAGACCGTAGCTCACACCAACACCGCACTGGAGTAACACACAGGGCTGGGACAAGGGTCTGTTCACATCTTTCCTTGCAGACTTTTACTGACCTTCAGTATCTTGGTTAAAAACGTGGCCACTCCAACTGGTAAGAGAAGATTATGTCCCTGACACCCTTAATAGTAACATAAATTTGCTCCGTTTTCCTTTTGAAGCAGAAGTTAGTAAAAGAAAGGTGTGATAGATAATAATCAATGAAGTATTAAGAACTGAATTAAAGGCCCACAGCGCTGAGATCAGCGGGAGCAGTGGCGTGCAAGCAGCGAAGGGCAGGAGCCCCATCTAGTGGGACCAGAGCACTGGCCTGGGCAGCAAACCCGGGCAAGCCATCCCAAAAGAGCCCCTGCAAAGGCTGCAGACAGTCAGGGGTGTTGGAGCACGGGGTCAGGGCTCCTGGCTGGGCATGGAAAGATGGTGCAGGCTTTCGGGGTGCATTTGCTACACCATGTGCCCTTCTGCTTTTGGCAACGCTCCAAACAGCCTTCCCCTTAGCACTTACCGTTGTGCCAGGCTGGTAAGGAGGCAGATACCAAGGTGATGTAAAGAAATGAAGATGATGTTGTTGAGGTACAACTCGTAACACGGGTATGAAGGCTGCATGGCACGTCATCAAGGGCCTGTCTGGAGGCCAGTACTTGAACTTCACAGACACTTTGCTTTGAAACGTCGTCAGGAAGGTCCTGACAGCAAGTGTCATCCAGGCTCACGTACCTCTCCTGCTGCTCCCAGGGCAGTTAAGTCTGCGGAGAGGCGAGCCGGGCCGGTGCTGAGCTGCCACCCCTCGTCGTCAGTGACGTGGCCTGAATAAGTTTTGAGCCTCGGCACTTCCTGGCCCGGGCTCACTTCGGCAGCCGTGTTCTCGTGCCCGGCCTGTGCAGGTGGCACTGGGAACGTGTCTCCCCAGCGCCGCTCGCTGCGTTGCCACACGCTTCTGGGAAGACAGCAGGGGCCTCTTTTCTTGTAAAGGAAACTTGCCAAGCGTTTTTCTCCCCTGGCAGCCGGCCTCCGTGATGCCCATCTGACATGGCAGAGGAGAGCGAGAGGAGCTGGAACTGCAGGATGAGGCCGGAGCTGTCCTTGCCTCTGCTGGGCCTCCTGCTCTGTGTGGGTGAGTACAGCTGCCTGGAGCCCACCAGGACGGGACCTGCCCAGGGCTGCTGAGGAGAGAGCACAGGGCTGAGAGTGGCTTTGTAGCAGTGTGAACTAAAAGGCTCTGGAGATTCACTTTTAGGTTTCTGTGCTTTACTCGTTCGCTTTTCTTAAACCATTTTTTGCTTACGAGTTAAAATCTTCAGCTCAGATTTAGAGGAAAACCATGGGAAGTGCAGTAACTCTCATCTGGGTAGCTGGAACTGACCAGCAGCTACAAAACTGGCTTAGGATGGAGTGCAGAGGATCTGTAAATACTATAAAGAAGCTGCTAACTGTGAGAGATAAGTTTGCAAGAAAAGATCCTACGATAAGATTACAGCTACTGTGCCAATGTGCTGCAAATACCAACTGCTGCTCTTTGAGCAGACTGAAAACATTCACTTTGGCAACAGCTGCTGCTTTCTCAAATTCGTCTTATATAGAGGAAAAAAATGTCAGATCAACTTCTCTCCAGCCAAGCCCCATTTCTGGGGAATTTCAAATGTACAATGTTGCTGCAAGTAGCTCCACATTACCTCAGGAAAGGCAACAGCAATGGGTGCATGAATACAGCTCATTCCTTTATTTACTTCTCTTACTTTCTGTCAACATCTTTAAAGTAAATTGCAAGTCAGACCTCCTAAAAACTGCTCCTGTAATACTCCAGCTCTAAACACTTCACTGGAGCTACCAAGAGAGAAAAATCACATAGTTAAATGGCTTTACAGCATTAAGTCTGGCACGATCCTCCAGTGAGTACACTTCTGCAGTGGCTCTTACTGCAGAAACCAGGCATGGTTGTCCAGCAGTCCTTGGTCCATGATGAGGCAAAATTGCTGCTGGGTGAGCAGCTTGCTGTAAGCCCTTTTTCTAAACTGGGTCTGGAAGCTTCCATTCTGCGTTAGTTCAAGTTAAAAATGGCTTCTGAAGGAAAAGGCTTAGTTTCAAAACAACATCCTGTCTCAGCTAACAGTATGTTTCTAACGCCTTCAGCAGAAATACAGGGGTAGAAACGTCTCTTTTGAGCAGCAGAGGATAGGCTTCAGGCTTCCAGTAGGAAAGGTCTCTGATGGCAACAGCTCTGTTACTTACCTCTTACTCTTCTTTCTTTTGTAGTTGGCACCGCAGCTCAGCAGGGTAAGTGTCTTTTTTATCAACATTCTTAAGTACTCAGTACCATTAAAAGACCAACTGTGTCTTACAAGTGAGGACTAAAAGTCAAATAGGAATAGTTGGATTTTGCAAATACTGTGGGACAGGAACATTTTCCTGGGCACTAATTGTTACTGATTGCACTCATTTGGAAAACTGGCCGTCCTGAATGGCCCTAGTGATCCCTGAGAAAAGGCAGGGCAGGTGTTTTCCAACAGCAGCAAGCAGTAAGGGAAGAGCAGCCCAATTTGTTAACCCTTCCTATTCTCTCCTTTACAGATGAGACTGAAGCACAGGGAGGTAAGTGTATTTCACCAGTATTCTCAACCATTTAACGTGATAGAAAGGCTACAGATGCCTCACAGATGAGGACTGAGAGGCAGATGGAAATTCCTGAACTCAAGCAGTGTCTTAGGAGGAAAAGATTTCCTTGCTATTGTCGACACCAATCAGAAAAATCAGCTGTGCCAAGTTGCCCGTAATTGCTGTCAGTGCCTCCTGGCAGAGTGGGCCGTTTGCAGGGACCAGCAAGGCTTTGAATAATTAGAGCCCTGAAGGGCAGGTGGCCAGGCTGTCTGACACAGTCAAACACTCTGGGATAGTGTCTTGCTCTGTTGGGTGCTGCAGAGAACCAGTGTGAAAAGCTAAAGGAAAGTGTGTACTCAGGGGGGCACATACAGAGGGAGCTTGCATTTCACCATGAATCCAAAGGTTTTGTAGAGCACCCTGCCCCGCTGGGATCAAGGGTGGGCAGGAAACACTGCTCAGAAGCTGCTGGTAACGCTGCTTCCCCTTCTCCTTGTCCCATCTTCCAATGAAGACTTTGTGGTGGAGATTTCTGGAACCACGGTGACAATCACGTGTCCCTTGACTGACGAGAGCGTAACCTGGCAGGTAACCAAGACAAAGCCAGACACCAAGGACAGGAAGTACATTATAGAGGACCATGACAGCTCTCCTGCCAACATCAGTTGCTCCTCTGGTAATAGGAAGCATGAAATGTACCTGAATGCCAGAGGTGAGTGGAAAAGTACTCGGGCTACGGGCCGCGAAGGAAGAGCGTCCGTCTCTGAGCTCTTTCACCTCTCCTGCCGGCAGTGTGTGCCAACTGTGAGGAGCTGGATGCCCTGGCAGTGACGGGCATCATCACCGCAGATCTCCTCATCACCTTCGGGGTGCTGATTCTGGTCTATTACTTCAGCAAAGACAGGAAAGGGAGAGCGAGCAGCAGCGCTGGCGGCCGGACACGAGGTAAGAGCCACTGCGGGCCTCCCTGCTCTCTGTGGTGTGTGCTAAGCACTACGCTAAAACCCTGTCCCTGCTGAGCTTGCAGCCTTGCTGCTGCTGGCCCACCCGTGCCTGTGGGCTGCCCTCTGGCCCGGGCTGGGGGCAGCTGCTGCCTCGTGCCACAGGCTTCCTGCCCACGGCAAACACTTCAGAGGCTGCTGTGTGCTGGGGCCCTGCAGAAGCAAAGGGCAGGGCGGGTGCTCAGCTCAGGAGTCTGGCTGCTGCCTCAGGCAAAGGCCAACACTCAGATCCACAGGCACAACACATGATTAGACATTGGGGGCTGATGTAAACTATAAATTGGTGTATATAAACAACACCACAGCACACGTTACCCTGGGGTCAGCCCCATGAGAGTCCCTCGTGCTGGGTGATACCTGTCATCACCGAGCATGACAGCTCTTTGCCTCTGGTGCAGGTCAGAAGATGCAGCGTCCTCCCCCGGTTCCAAACCCAGACTATGAGGTATGAACTACTTGCATTTTTTCCATCTCTCTTTGCTGGCTGGGGAGGGGTAGCCAAAGCTGACTTACCCTTTTTGCTCTCTGATGAAGCACCAGTTGACCTCTGAGCTTTCCCAGGAGCCAGAGTGGAGTCACTCCTGGCAGTACTGCCACAGGCAACGGGGAGCAGCAGGGCAGCTTCCTGCACACGCTCCCACAGCAGCACACCTGCTCTCTCTGGTGGTTTTCCCCACAGTTTGTGTGGGCTGAGACCCTACCGTTGTTTGAGGCTGTGCCAGTAAGGATTCCCACACTAACCTCTCCACTGTTCCCACAGCCCATCCGGAAAGGCCAGCGGGAGGTGTACGCAGGCCTGGAGTCCAGGGGCTTCTGAAGTTGCCAGGCTGGCAAGAGGGCACAGAGGAGCCCAGTGCTTCTGCTCACCTTCATCCCAGGTCTCTGCAGGCCTGCCGAGGCCCAGCCTTTTGTGGAGAGGCAGGAGGCTGCACAGGACAGGCACCTTCTGCCATCCCCATCCACCCTGACGCCTTCCTTTAGCCTTCAGATGGACGTCAAGGAAAAGAAACAAACAAGCACGTTGTTAAGAGAAGTTTTCCTTCTCATTAAAGGGCTGCAGCCTCACTCGTAGGTCCTGGCCTCCTTTCCCTTTCACTTCTCTCTCTGCTCCAGTTGTGTGCTCTGGTTTCCCCTCTCATTTCATTTCCACCCTGAGCACCTCCTCTTGTTCCTTCTGCCTCCCTGGGCAGCCAGTGGGCAACAAGCAGGGGACCTTCTCTGAGGGACTGGCCTCTGACCTTGTCCCTCTCTCCTGTTCACAGCCTATCTTTGCTGTCCTGCCCAGCATTGTAAAGGAGCAGAGACAGTTCAAATATTAAAACCAAAATGGGACCTTTTAATGCGTTGAATGAAAATGTTTCCATCCAAAGGAAAAATGCTTCTACCAGTACACAGAGAGCACCTGTGCATCCCCCAGCCCTGCCTAGAGACACAGATCTGGGCTGCTGTGCCTAGCCAGGGCGAGCACATTTCTTTGAGCGTGGTGTGCCCCAAGAGGTGTACAAGACCACTTGCTGCTGGAGCTGCATTTTCCAGAGCTCTTGCTCATAGTGATTCTTATGAATCACTGCTGCCCTTTCCGTCCCTGTTTCAGCTCCGTTACGCAGCTCTGCCTGGGCTGTGGCAGAGGGGTGTCAGGCTGCTCTGCCACAGGGGAAGATCCAGCCTAACTGTAACAAACATGTTGGAAACCGGGCAGGTTTCTGCTCTAATGCTGCCAGAGCCACAGTTCTGTTGTTCTGCAGAGCAAGAGCTTTGAAGAAAGGAAACAGCAGCAGCGCTGGGGGCTGGGGGCGGTTTGAGCCCTGAGCTTCAGTACGGGGAGACTGACACTCAGCAAGTCTCATGCTCCAGATTGCTGTGCTTACCCTGCAGGATGTGGTTTGAAAGGCTTACCCTACAAGGTGCTAAACATTGTAGGAGAGAGATTGCAAGATACACAGAGCACTCACCACAGCAGCTCTAGAGCACCCTGGGCTGGGTGTCAGCCTCTGCACACCAGCACTGCCCCAGCTGCTTGCTCAGCCCAGCCATACAGCCCCTGGCCAGGACTGAGGTGTGAGTAGTTCCTGTCCTGACACAGGCTTCTTCCTCAGCTGAAGTGGTTCTACTCTAAGATGCTGTTGGCTGAGTCAGCCCAGCCTGGCTGAGCAAAACTTCCTCAGCTGGGGTGGTCTCTGACCCGCTAACCATCACTAGCCAAGTAACAGGGACAAATGTCAGGCTGCTGCCAGAAAGCTGTGATATTTTTTCAGCTGGTTTCACTCCAAACCCTGATGGGGAAGAGGAAACGTGGGAAGCTGTGGTGAGTAAAGGAGCAGCTGGCAGCTTCTCTTCTACTGCAGTGACCAGGATTGCCACTACAATTGCCCTCCAACTGCCCAGGGGAAGCTCTCATCCTGGGGAAGGGCAGGGATGGGTCTGTATCTGCAGGGTGCAGAGCGCTGGGGCAGCCTGAAGGAAAACGGGCCCCAAGGGGAGATGCTGTGCAAAGGTACCCAGATATGAAACAGATTCATGCATTTTGGTTAAGTGACGTTTATTTTGTGTGGCTGCTCCACCAGTGCCTGCAACACCAACACTGTCAGTGCCCTGCGACTCCCCCGGCAGCCACCAACTCCCCTGGGACTGTCAACTGCTGCTCCTGCTCCTGGACGGTAGCACAGGGGTTGCTGGAGATGCCGTTATTGTTCTCCTGGGCTGTCAGCTCCTGCCAAGGTCCGGGCCAGGCGGGGAGCGGCGCAGCCTGCGGGGAGAAGCTGCCGTCAGGGCCCTACGGTGATGCCCTACGGGGCGGGCCGGCTCCCAGCGGAGACTCACCGGCGGCTCAATGGGACCCTCTGGGGGCTCAGCGGGTACGTGTCGGTGTGCCCCATTAAGACAGCGTCAGCGGTGGAGCTTTTAAAGGAGGACAGTGGGCAGGGCTTGCAGCGGCAGCGTCCCTTGGAGGCGCGGAGGAACAACCGCACCGCCCCGGCACGGGAATGGGGACGCGGGCTCGGGTGTGCAGCACAGGTACGGGTTGTTCTAGATGAGCTGTCAAGGACCCTCCTGTCAGCGTTGTGTGATTCACGGGGACACGGGTGAAGACGTGACCGTGCAGGGGCAGCACTCAGCCGGTGTCAGAACCGGCCCTGCAGCCCACGCTGCCGACACCTGCTGCCTGATGTGCAGATGTCAAGCTGCAATCACCTAATTGCTAATTAGATAATCGCTGTCATAATTAGCCTGTTGTTATGCAAACGAGTGTTGTTCATTTGCATACGTAAACAACCTGGTTGTAGTTGCATAAACATGATTAAAACCTAATGATTAATTAATTAACTATGGCATGTTATTGGGGGTGGGAGGAAGGGCTGGGCAGATCTGGCTGGAACTGTTGCCATAATTAGGCAATTAATTGTTATTAGCTTGTTGTCATGCAAGCCTGTGCTGGTAATTTGCATATGTAAATGATAAAACCCTAATAATTGTAAATAAATAAATTATTTTAAAAATTAATTGTTTTCTAATTTTTTTGTAATTTCTTTGTGCACTTTTAAGCCTGTGCTGGGGGAAGAGGGGAGGGATGGCAAGGGATGCTGCTGTTATCAGGGATGAGGGAGAGGGGAAACAAGAAGAAAAACGGCTGCTTTTTTTTGGGGGGGAAGCTCCTGGCCACAGGCACCAGCAACCTGCTGCTCGAAGCCCCCACATTCACACCTTGCCGAGGGACCTAAGTTTGGCCCCGGGGTTTTTCTTGCCAGGGACGCTGACATCTTTGGCCTCAACACCTTCCCCCCTTTCCCGCCCTGACTGAGTCATCTGTGGCTTCCACAATGCCCTCAAGTGCAAGTGGGCCCTGACACGTCCCCTGGTTATGGTACAAGCAGAAGCAATATCAGAATCGTTTATTGTACAAGCATCCCCTTTACTTATACTCCCCTTCACTCCTTGTAATCAGAATCGGGGTTGCTCAGTGGCCTTCGGAGCAGCTGTGCTGATCACCTGTTTGCTACCTGCAGCAGCTCATTGCTGCTTGCGTCTCCTGTTCAAGTAGAGGCTCCTCGACCAGCTCCATGTGCACGCTGTGCTCACGTGCCACGCCACCTCTTTCTCAGGCTGTACTGAGCCCTGCATCTTTGGTTTCCCACGCTCGATGATGATGATGATTTCGATCTGCTCCCTGTACAGCGGTTCCTATGACTTGTCCTCTGCTGCTGCCCTTTCCGTCCCTGTTTCAGCTCCGTTACGCAGCTCTGCCTGGGCTGTGGCAGAGGGGTGTCAGGCTGCTCTGCCACAGGGGAAGATCCAGCCTAACTGTAACAAACACGTTGGAAACCGGGCAGGTTTCTGCTCTAATGCTGCCAGAGCCACAGTTCTGTTGTTCTGCAGAGCAAGAGCTTTGAAGAAAGGAAACAGCAGCAGCGCTGGGGGCTGGGGGCGGTTTGAGCCCTGAGCTTCAGTACGGGGAGACTGACACTCAGCAAGTCTCATGCTCCAGATTGCTGTGCTTACCCTGCAGGATGTGGTTTGAAAGGCTTACCCTACAAGGTGCTAAACATTGTAGGAGAGAGATTGCAAGATACACAGAGCACTCACCCCAGCAGCTCTAGAGCACCCTGGGCTGGGTGTCAGCCTCTGCACACCAGCACTGCCCCAGCTGCTTGCTCAGCCCAGCCATACAGCCCCTGGCCAGGACTGAGGTGAGAGTAGTTCAGAACCCCCTGGCTGTACAAGGCTGAACTGTTCCCTCAAGCTGCACCTCACTGCTTCTGCCACCATTTTTTATAGGGCCACACAGTATGCCCAGTGGGCACCTGCAGCTTTGCAGAGCCTACGTGCTGCTTGCTGTGTCAGATGTGTCATGCATCTGTGGCCAGTTTTTAGTCACTGTTGATTCTTTCAGTGTTTATAGCACTGAGTAGAAGGCAACTGGCAGCCTGGTCCTCTCTAAGACCTGTCACCCAGAGTCTTAGAAAAGCAGGAAAACACGACCTACAGGTGTGTGCAACTGGCAAATGGAAGGTGACCTGCTTTCTGAGGTTTCTAACTGCCTGCTGATCCTGTCTGTTATCTGCCTTCCATCTGGGCTGCAGGAAGACCGTGTTAGCTGTTTGTGCTCAGAGGTGAGGAGCAGAGACCTTGCCAGGAGGAGCTCAGTTGGTGTGGGGAGACTCAGTGATGCTCAGCACATGGAAAGGTGGCTGAGCTGGGAAAGGCTCTGGAAGTCTCCTCCGCTGCATCCTGTGTTCGGCACGCTGGGATGGCCTCACAAGGTCCCACACCCTCAGCTGCAGCAGTGGACCCAGATGTCATTTAGATCCTGGCACAGAGCAGGGCCCTTCCTGGGGCAGTCAGGAGCCTGGCGGCTCTGCAGGTAGCCAGCGCTGCACGGCTGCCCAGCCTCGGCACAAGTACGGAGCAGGGAGGCTGTGGGATAGGCTCACTTTTAATGAGAGGAAGTCACAAGTGCAAGGGATCACAAGTGCTACAGGCAGCCCTTCCTGGCAGGGAGCTGGCGGGCTCTCCAGGCCTCCTGCCTGCAGCGAGCTTATGAAGGCAGGGCAGGGCAGGGTACTGGTGCTCTTGGGGTGCCGGCGGTGGCTTTGCTGTAGTATCACTCCCAGCGTGAAGGAGTCACAGGCCCCAGCATCTTGCCTCCTCACTTGCGGGCCCTGGCTGGTGCCAGCTGGCTGTACTGCCCCTCGTTCCGCTCGCCGAGGGGCTGGGAGGAAACAAAGGCAAGACATGAGCCACAACCGTGTCTGTCCAGCCCTGGGAAGAAGGGTATAGGGGAAGCTGTCCCAGCCTTATCTTTATCATGCTTTGCCAAGCTTTTTCTCCTTGTACACAGAGCTTAACAACCCCAGAGAGTGACAGGCAGAGAGTAGCTGAGCTTGCCCCATCCTTGGGGTCCCTCGGAGGGAGGCAGCTGTGGATGCCCCAGCAGACAGCATCTCTAACGTGGCTCAGTGCCTCAAGACTCCCGCAGCAACTGTGCTGCCATGGCCCCACAGGTCCCAGCATGCAGCCCCACACCACACACGTGGTGAAACACACACACACAGACACGCTCACACTCACCTGGTAGAGCTGCTCGTTGGCAATTAGGTTCTGCCTGTCAGAAGCTAAAAGAAGAAAGCAAGCAGTCAAGGATCACAGGAATCATGGCAGCACGATGAACATGTGCAAACAAACCCAAGCAGCTGGCTGCTTTCAGCCCTGTGCTTTTATTTCCTTTGTAAGGCTCGGTGGAGAGCACCTGCAAGGCCTCAGATGTTCCTGTGTCACCTGTCTGCTGTCCCTGGGATGACGTTTGGGTTAACCTTGGGCATTCACTGTCTCCTCCTGGGAAGCTGAGCTAGGGGCAGGCTGGGTACACGGAGCACTCCTGTGGATCCCTCCCTAGACACGCTGCATGCCAGCTGCTGCCCGCAGCTTACAGTGACTGGGCCGTGTGGGCAGCGATGGCCAAACTCTATATAGCCCCTAGAGATGCCCTAGAGCTGCTGGCCCTCCTTGGGCAGCCACTGGGGCTCAACCCTTGCTCACCTCGTGACAGGCGTCCCTTGTGCCCGGTGATGCAGTACACAGCGACCGCCAGCAGCACGGTGGCAACGACATCTGCCACCACGATCCCCGAGATGGTGGGAGCGTCCACTTCGATGCAGTTCTGGCACACTGGAAGCCCAAAAGGACACAGCTGCTCAAAGCAGGGCCATTGCCCTTGGCCACCTTCACCCTGCCCCCAGGTCAGAGCCCAGGGCACTCAGGCAGCTCTGCCAGCTTGGGCAGGCTCCCGGCCCAGGGCCAGAGGCCAGGGATGGTTTGGCTTTCTGCGTGACCCAGGGCAGTGGATCAGCCTGCCACATGTCCCCAGCACTCAGGTCACAGCAGGGCCAGTAAGTGGCTGGCAGTGAGAGAGACTGAGTGCCAGTTTATGGGCCTCTCATGGGGACACCAGATGCAGGGAAACCTGCAGCTTGGCTGCTCCCAAGGACAACCAACCACAGGAGGCATCGGGACTTCTGCAAACCAGTGGAGCCACCCTCACCCTCTGGGAAATCAGTAGTTCCCTCAAAAAGTTTCTTGGGAGAAACCTCCAAGCAGTTCTGGCTCCGGGAGCCAGCTTTGCAGCACTTACTTCGATAGTACACCTGGAGGGGGGAGCTTTTCTTTCCACCCTCTATTTCACACTCATAGACTCCTCTGGGATCACTGTAAATTGCACCCAAGTCCAGCTGTGTCTTGTTTTCTATATTATTCCCATCTTTCCACCACATGATTTGAGACTGTTTGTCTGTTACACACTGCAGAAACACCTTCCCACTGGCTTCTTTCACAATTACTTTCTGTCCTGTAAAAAAAAAACCAAGGGAAGCAGAGGGTTTTTGACAGCCCAGTTCTCAACTCTCACAGTGGTGCTGAATTCAGAGCTCACATCCATGGGGAGTGTAGGGAGCATCACACTGGCCGTCCCCTCGGCAGCAGAAAGGACACCACAAACAAAACACTCTGGAAAAAACAGACTATCCTGTAAAAAAGTAGTCCAGTGTTCAGCTGGGTGGTTGTATTAACTCTGGGCAGTCTATAGATACAAACTCCCTCATATTGAAGGAAAGCTCCTTGGAAGCTACCTGTACTTCATGTAGGCTGTACGTGTGTGATCCTCATCCCACACACAGACTGTGTTGGTACTGAAGTGCAACTGCAGCGAGAGGTGTTTCAACCAAAAGTGAATTGTTTCCATCAGGGGCAGGAGCTGAGTCCAGATGGGGAGCCAAAATCCCATTTAGACTTTCACCAAATAGTAAAAAAAACTTTTTTAGTGAAAAGCATTTAAAAAAAAAGGACCCAGAATTGCTTCCTTGACGTCACTTCAGAGCCTGCAAAGGGAGTGTGTGCTGACTGCTGGAGCAGAGTATGGAACGGAGCCTTTCCTGCTTGGAGAAGGCAAGGAACAGCTCTAACACCTCGCTACTGCCAAGTCCAACTTCATTGCAAGCTGGGCCACCGAGGAGCGCCCACAGCTCCAGACTATCCCAGCAGTGGTCTAGGGCAGAAGGATCCCACCCTCACAAACTGTTGCACTCGTTTGCTCCCCGTCCCCATTGCCATCTGTGAAGCTCCCATCAGGGCGCTGTGATGGAAATGCCCAGCAAGCCACGGGGGTCTGGGCACCAGACGCTCTCCCACTGCCTCGGGATCAGGGATGCAGCGAGGTAAGCGATGCTGGCGGCAGCCTCCGGGACCACGGCAGCGCCCAGCCCCGGCCGTGCCCAGCGCAGGGTCCCCAAGCACCACCTTGTGCCCCTTCGGAACACGGGCACGGCTCCGCACCAGCGACTGCCACTTACCTCGGATGCCCCGGCTGGCTACGGCCAGGCTGGCGAGCAGCACCCAGGCGCCCAGAGCCCTTCCCCTCCGCATGGCAGCAGGCGGCAGCGGCCTTTCCCCAGCTCACAGCACACGGAGGGAGCTTCTCGCCCTGTGCCTCGCCCGCCCCGAGCTCCGCGTCAGGTGCCGGATGCTGGGGGCTGGAGCCTCCTTCCCACGGCTGGGGATGGCTGCGGTACCCGCGCCTGCCTCCTCGGCCCAGGCAGTGTAAGACACAAACAAACTTTCCCGTGACAGACTCAGGTCAGACTCTGCAGTGAAGCACTTTTATTGAGCGTTCTTGCAAGAGCGGGTGTCCTAGCCGGTGGGCACATCTGATAGGTACATGTGGCTTTTTATCCCCTATCCCGCCCGCAAGGTCCTTCCCTTATTTCCCCACTGATTGCTCCAGGGTTCACAGCTTCCCGAGGCGCCTACAGTCCCTTCAGCGGGGGTCTGGTTCTTGTTCCCCATCTCATCACCCCTCCCCACACGGTCTTGTCTCAGCACCCACGCTCCCTCTGCCCTTTGTCCCTTCTCAGTTTAAAATCAAATATCTCACCAGGCATCTGGTTAGCACAGAAACAGATATTGGTACAAGCTCTTCGTCTTCACCCCCTCGGCCCCATCCTGCGCCAACAACATTCCCTACAGCAGGATGCCCCAGGGAGAGGCACGGAACAACAGCCCAGCTGGTCCTGGGAGCATGCGGCACTCCCCAGCGCCTGGGCAGCTCCCGACAGCCGCGCACCGCCAGCTGCTGGGGAGCCTCCTGCAGCCACGGCTGCTCCCACAGCCGCAGCCCGTGTCCCCCCGCACCCACGGCTGCTCCCACAGCCCCAGCTCGCCCGCACCCCGTGTTCCCCCGCACCCACGGCTGCTCCTACAGCCGCAGCCCGCCCNCCCACCCCGCACCGCTCCCGTTGGCGCCCCCGCGAGCCGCCGTAGCGGCCGTTCCCGTGGTGCCGCGCGGGGCCGGGGCCGGGGCTATGGCGGCGGCGGGCTCGCTGGTGGCGGCCGTGCTCGCTCACTCGGGCCGCCTGGACAAGGACGGGCTGGGCGCCCGCATCGCCCGGCTGTCCCGCCGCGTGGAGGAGCTGAAGGCAAGGCCGGGGCGGGCGCGGGGGGCGGCGAGGGACGGGCGGCGGCGGCGGGGCGCGGGCGGCCCTGACGCGCCTTGGTCCTGCAGGGAGAGGTCTGCAACATGATCAACAACAAGTACAGCGAGTTCCTGCCCGGCACGCAGAGCGCCGAGGACCTGGCGGCGCAGCTGGACGGGCTGTGCGGCAACATCGACCTGCTGAAAGCCGGCATCGAAAACGAGGTGACGGCGCGGCCCCCCCCCCGCTCCGTCTCCTCTCCACCCGCGCCCCGGCACGGTGCCTTGTCCCGGGGGACTGGGGCGGGACAGCTGCCGGCTGGGAACTCTGAGTGATGCCGCCCCGAAACAATGCCATTAGGTGACGTGCTGCAGCGGTGTGTGAGCGTGGGGAGGTGTCAGAGCTGTCCTTCAGGGAGTGGCCGGGGCTCGCTCTCTGTTTCACAGCCGGGAAAAGTGTGTCACACGTCGCTCCTCCAGAAAGGCTGAAGGATGAGCCTCGTGCCCTGCTGTGAGGTGTGGCACAGTAATGGACTGGCTGAGCCTTGGGCCCACAGGGAGTTCGGGCAGAAGGGGAACCTAAATGCCAGCTGTGCACACCCACTGAGGGGTAAGGAGACTTGCTCCTGCAGGCCAGGCTGCGAACCCACACGCTGCTGTGGCGGGATGGCCAACATCTGGGCTGCTGCAGCAGAATTCAGTGGGAATTAACTTCGGGCTCACTTGAGGCATTCTTGCAGTGGCAGTGGCACTGAAGTCCTTGTTGACTGCCTTTTGAGGCTAAATTCCTTACCATGCCTTTAAAAAGCCTCTGGTGTAGTAAAAGATAAACAAGTTTGTTCCCAGTGCTTATAAGGATCTTTCTAGCAAGGAGTAGCTTAGATGGAGCCTTTTTCCTCCCCACCAAACTTCTAGTAACAGAAACACTTGAAATGTCACCCGAGGGAAAGTGTCTGATGACATCTGCTTGCTGTGAATGAAGTGAAAAGTTTGTTACCTTAGGTTCAGCGGGACCTAAATGTCGCTGTCGCCGAGTTTACGGAGCTGAAGCAGCAGCTGGAGCGAGACACGCTGGTTCTGAGCATTCTGAGAAAGCTTCAGGAGGTGAGAAGGGATGGGGTGGAAGGGAGTTCAAACCATCAGGCAGGAGACATCCTCTCTGCCTGCAGCTCCCCTGGCTCTGGCTGTGGTGTTTCAGAAGTTGTCTGACTGTGACATCCAAATCTATTTGATGGTTGCAGTTTGATACATCTATCAAAGAGTACAATACTGCATTGCTGGAAAGGAAGTATGTAGCAGCAGCTCAGCAGCTGGAAAAGGTAACAACGGCTTCTAAAGCATCCCTCATACCTGCAGCAGGTCACAGGATGCTTCTCTTTAGCAGGGGCAAGTTTCCCATGCCTTGTGTTTGGTCTCTGCCACCAGGCACGAAGCAGCCTGAAAGCGCTGGAATCCCGCAGGGGCTTTGAGCTGAAGATCCTGAAAGCACTGAGCATGGAGCTCACAGTGCAGACACAGAACATGCTCTACCATCTGGGAGAGGAATGGCAGAAGCTGGTTGTGTGGAAGCTTCCTCCAGCAAAAGGTACTCACAGTTCTAGTTTGTTTTGCTGGTTTTGCTCTGCCCTCTCATGGCAAGCATCTCACAGATGGGAAGTGCAGGAACGCTGTGGAACTGGGGTGGGTCTGAGGAGCCCTCTCTGCCCCGTCCCCTTGCCCTGGTGAAAGGTCAGTGTTTTGTGGAGGTGGGCAGAGGTCCCACAGTGCTTGGTGCTGGTTGTGTTTCGGCAGAGAGCAGTGGGCTGGAGGCAGTGGTGCGCTTGGAGCTGCAGCTGCGCACGGTGCCAGCCCAGGAGGAGGAGGTGGCTGGCCCGCCCATCGCCTCGGTGCTGCAGGCGTTTGCTGTCCTGGGGGAGCTGCACACCAAGCTCAAGAGTTTTGGTAAGATGGATGGAGCCAGATGGACATAGCCATAGTACCCAAAAGCCTCAGGGCTTCAGCATTCTCAGCTGTGACAAAACAAACCCAGAGGCATGGCAGTCACTAGGACAGGATTTTGTGCTTCCAGCTGTTCAGGTCGGTTTTCACTTTGCATTAAATGTGCTGCTCTCTGTCAGGCCTCTGTGTGTGTTTTAAATGGTCTTTAGTGAAACCAAACCCTGTTTCTCCTTGTTAGCTGTTCCCTGATGCAGGCAGCCAAGAGTGTTCCTTCCCCTTCCTGTGAGGAACCAAGCTCCAGCCTCTTGCTGGTGGAAAACATTTTCGTTTCATTTTTCAGGCCAGTTGCTGCTAAAATCCATCCTGAAGCCGCTGACTCTGTACCCATCCCTCCAGCCAGTCACAGAGGAACAGCCCGATGCGTTCATCCTGCGTTTTAAGGCCGAGGAGCCGATCTCAGACCATTCTTCTCCCATGGAGGTGTTTGACAAGATCAAGCTTGTTTTTGAAGTTCTCCACAAGTATCTGCTGAGTAGGTGGTTCCTCCCTTTGGGATCAGGCTGAGATCAGTACCTTTTCCGGGCAATTGGAGCGGGAGCTTTCTGGAGTGTCTGGTTGTTGAGCAGAGTCACATTAAGTGCAAGGTCTGAGCAGCTTTTAGTGGGGACTTGTGACAAGAATGCCACCTCCGTTCCAAGTCCATGGAACAGCTGATAGCTGCTGCTCTGAGGGGAAGGACTGAACTAACTGAAGGGTCTGGTGCAGGAAGCAGGTGTATTCAAATTCATTTCTGTTCTCTTGAGTTCAGATGTGCCTCTTGAGCAGCCCGTGGAAGATAAGGAAGATGGCAGGGTTACGCTCGCACAACTGCTTGGTGATATGATATGGGAAGAGTTATCCGACTGCCTCATTCACAACTGCCTGGTGAATTCCATCCCAACCAACAGCAGCAAACTAGAGCAGTATATAGAGGTAGGTCTGCACGAACCTGCAGCTGAAACACTGTTCAAACGTGTGTGACTGTGGCTTCCAGCTGAGCCAGCTGGTTCCAAAAGATTGCCGAGAAGCTGTTGCATGGTCAGTGCCCTCTAAAACCTAGTTGTGTCCTTTGTTTCAGCCCAGTCGAGTTTTAACTCAACTTTAGCTTGGTTCCTTGATTTGAGGAAACTGTGTGAGTACAGAATGTGTGTCTGCTCTTCTCAGGTGATTAAATGCACAGAGGAGTTTGAAAAAGCCTTGAAGAACATGCAGTTTTTGAAAGGAGACACGACCGATCTACTGAAGTACGCCCGGAATGTCAACTCTCACTTTGCTAACAAGAAGTGCCAGGATGTGATCGTGGCAGCCAGAAACCTGATGACCTCAGAAATACACAACACTGTAAAGGTGACTCTGGATGCAATACTCTGGTTTTCGATGTAGAAAAATAGCTTAGCTGTTGAAAAAGGCTTGTCTAGAGCAGTCGAGTCTTTGCTGAGTGCTCTCGATTATCTGGGGATCTTGACAAGCACTTTCAAACCCTTTTTCAACGGTGCTCATGAGGATTATTTCACCAGCAAGACGCTTGCTAGAAGACTTTTGAAGTTTGCTTGCAAAGGCTTTTTGTGCTAGGGTCAGAAGCATAAGAGAAATGAGAGGATTACTGACAGTTGCTGGTAAGCAGGTGACACCGAATCGACTGCTCCAAGCACTGCTGTGTGCACCGTGAGCCAGCAGGCTCCCAGCACTTGTGTTTGTCTTGAGTCTGAGGTCCCTCTCAATGTTTTGTAGTCTCTGTGGGCTCTTCAGTTATATTACACCTTTCTCTTTTTTTCCCCCTAGATCACACCTGATTCCTCTGTAGCCCTACCAAAGCTTCCTGATCCTGGGACCATACATCAGCCGAAGACACAAAGGGCTTCTCCACTTGTGCCTAAGGACGGGGTGAACCTGGGCAGCGAGGCCCAGCTGAGCCAGCACACCTTCTCCCTGCCCACGTGCCGCATCAGCTCCTCCGTGGAGAAGCTGATGGAGTTGGCTTACCAGACGCTGCTGGAGGCCACAGCCAGCACTGACCAGTGGTAGGGATCAGTCAGCGGGTCACACACTGACTGCATCGGGCACCACCAAGCATCTGGTCAAAGACTAAAAGGACGTGAAAAGAAATGTCATGAGGAAGTTTAAAATTAGGAGCATTCATCAAAGGTGCTCTCTGTTTTGCCTGGAGAATGCTCCCCTGGCTTCCTGCAGTAGCTTGGTACAACAGGAATGGCTGGGGATTGTGTTCCCTGCAGTGCAGCCTTGCAGACTTAGGTTTTCAGGGATCGTTCAGGTACACTTGCTGTATTTTAGCTGGTAAGGCACTGATGACGTGGTAAACTCCCTAGTGTGCACAACGTAGCTCATGACTGCCTTCAGCCTTCTGAGGCAGAGGGCTGACCATTTACACACACCTGCTGGGGAAGGGGTACTCTCCTTTTGTTCCTGAGGGTTCATATCTCTCCCTCCTGACATGTGGTTGGAAGCTTGTCCTTCCCACGCTGAACTTAGAAGGGCAACACAGCCTGTGTGAGTTTTTCTACGGTGTTGCCTTTGTTGGCATCGCTGTAATCGATCCTGACAATCTACTGTCTGTGCCAGGACCTCACTCCCAGGGCTTCACTTCTAGAACAGCCTTGTTTGGGAGCAGGTGGAGGGTCACTTGTGAACAAGACATTAATTCCACTGAGAAGCTAATGTGAACCTTGCTTTCCTTGTAGCTGTATACAGCTCTTCTACTCCGTACGGAATATGTTCCAGCTGTTCTGTGATGTGGTGCCAACATATCACAAGTGAGTGAGTGTGTGTGGCTGTGTTCTGAAGCCTGTTGTGCAGAGGGAACAATACCATTGGAACAGCCCCACTTGTCCCCATTTGTCCACCACAGTCAGAGATAAAAGATAGTAATCTTAATCTAGCATCAAGTCCTACCTGCTGCAGAATAGGTGCCTGAGAGTTTCTGAGCTCTCAGTCTTAGGAGCTGGGAGGCAGCTGCAGCTCTTGAGCAGCTGTGCTTGAATCCAGAAATGTAACTTTGACCCCATGGCTGATGCACAGATTTTTTTGTGATCTTTTTCCTGTAAAAAATAGCAAGAAGGAAGTATGAAAAGATACAGTTCTGTCCTAGGGCACTGGGGTATGACTGAAAAGGACAGCTTTCTCTTTTGCTCCCCATAACTTTGCTATAACAAAGTGTCTTCCTGTTTGAAAGCCCATTGCAAAAAATAATGTGGTCATAGAGGTGGTTCAAACACCAAAGTGCCCTTTCAGCAGCCAGTACACTGCTTTCCTTTAAGTTCTTGTGTGGATGTGACTGGAGGTTAAATGCTTTTGTTCCACCTGATGTCTTCACCAGACATTGCCCACAGTTATCGTAACATCTCTGCGAGACACGCCGTGAGCTTCTGTAGAGTAGGAATGACAATTTCTTTTAACAGAGCAGGGTCTAAATGCCTGTCTTCTTTTCCTCTTTCTTGGGACAGGGAGAACCTTCAGAAACTACCCCAGCTGGCAGCCATTCACCACAACAACTGCATGTATATCGCTCACCACTTGCTCACGCTGGGCCACCAGTTCCGGTACCGCATGACCAACATCCTGTGCGATGGGGCAGCCACCTTTGTAGATCTGGTACCTGGCTTCAGGAGACTTGGTAATTTGACCCTTCAGGATTGAAATACATTGGTGGGTGACGCTGGTAATTAACCCTGGCCTTTGTTGCTGGGTGATTGAATGTGCACGTGGCTACTGACTCGAGCAGCAGATTGTTATTTGACAATTATTTGAGCTTTGGACGAGTAGCAGGGCCATTTTCTAGACTGGGAGGTCAGAGAGCATTATGACTAAGCATTATGGCTGTTCAGGGCCTGAGTCTCTGAAACCCAACTCTTGTCCAGCACGTAGATCCAAGAACAGTTCACTATCCAGCGAGTTGTGGCATTGGAATGTTTTGGGGTCTGCTGCTCAGTCCTTTGATATTTTCTGTAGCTTATTCTATGGAAACAAATCCTGAGGTTTGTGTGAGCCTTTGAGGAGCCTGTTATCCATAGTGAACTCTGCCACTCAGCTCTTCAAAAGTGTTGCAGCAACACAAGCTGAGCCTGGGAACATTTGCTGTGATAGTGTTTGGAGACTGGAAGTGTCCTTAAAACATCACAGCAAGTTTGTTATTCAGCATTTACCAAATGCTCTGCCACTTTGGAGACTAATTGCTTCTCTCTGCTTGGTTTTGCTCCTGAAGGGATGGAGTGTTTTCTGGCCCAGATGCGAGTGCAGAAAGGAGAAATCCTGGAGAGACTGTCAAGTGCCAGGAATTTTTCTAACATGGATGATGAGGAAAACTACAGTGCAGCAAACAAAGCAATAAGGCAGGTAAGCATGGCAATCAAAGCCAAGGATCCTGTTGTCTGGCGACATTGTCCTTGGGAAGGTGTGGTATGTAACCTCAGTGCTGAGAACTGTGCAATGCTTCAGCAGAGTGGAACTGTGCAAAACAACAGTTCTGTGGCAGGAGTTATTTGTTCTCTGGGCTGACCCTCTTTGTAAAACAGCAGCATCCTGAGCGCAGTTCCTCTTGCTCCAAGTTGAAATGCTTCTTCATGTTGACCTTTTGTTTGTAATACATTTGTAATGTTTTTCATTTCAAAGGAAGAGATGTGTTGCACTTTTGATGAGCCCTAATGCAAGCTGCAAACGTGGCATTTTCCCCCAGGAATGCCTGCTCCATGGGACAGAAGGATGCTTCACTGCCTTCTGCCTCTTTCAAATTGCTTTCTGACCACGCTCACGTTCTCATTTGGTGCCTCTCAGTGTTCTTTGTAGTAACACCTAGCTGTTCTGTCTTCCAGGTGTTGCATCAGCTGAAAAGGCTGGGGAAGGTGTGGCAAGACGTCCTGCCAGTGAACGTGTACTGCAAGGCCATGGGCACTCTGCTGAACACGGCGCTGGCGGAGATGGTGGCGAGGATCACCGCCCTAGAGGTGACTGCACCAGGTGCCAGGCACAGCCTGGGCTCAGGGCAACACTTACCAGATCAGGGTTTTCAGGGGAACACTTACCTTGCACAGAAACTCTGCTTGTGGCCCTGCCTATGAGAAACATTCGAGATGCCAAAGCTCCCATCCAGGTCAGGCTGTACATACTCTTGCAGCAATTCCATGGCTCTGAAGTCAAGGGGGCAGTCAGGGGAGCAGCTGTGAAGCCCACTGCAAACATTTCTATGAACCACTCTTTTTCTGTGTTCAGGACCCAGGCACTAACAGTTGTCTCCAGCTATTCTGATACATTTTCAATCTGTGTCTGTCATGAACTCTCCATTCCATCTGTACTGAAGTACCTGAGGCATTTCGAGCTGAAATCCCTCTCAGTGCTTGGCACTGCCAAACCCTATCTAACCCTTCCCCTGTTAATATCTGTTCCATTGCAGGATATCTCTGCAGAAGATGCAGATAGGCTGTACTCCCTCTGCAGGACCATGGTGGAGGAAGGCCCCCAGGTTTTCACCCCACTACCTGAAGATGACAAAAATAAGAAATACCAAGAGGAAGTTCCAGTCTATGTGCAAAAGTGGATGATGTTCAAAGAGCTGATGATCATCTTGCAAGCCAACCTCCAAGAAATAGTAGATCAGTAGGTGTTTTCCTTTCTTCCTCTTCACTTAGCTCTCCACCCCAGGGACAGGGAGCTGGGAGGGGGGTCTGACATCAGCGAGGCACTGCACACAGGGGTGCTGTTAATGAGCACCACATAACTGCTCCTGGAGCTGTCTCGTGGCTGGCTGTTCACAGTCCATTTCAAGCTTGCCCATAGATTCAGCTGCCTCCTGCAGAGGAAAAGGCAATAGTGAAAGACCAAGTGCTGTGGGAGAGCCAGAGGGTGACTTGCATGTTTGGTGGCTTCTCTGTTACTTTAGTTGGCGTGGGTGTCAGAAGCTGGATGTTTCCTTCTCACAGCTGCCCACACATATGTGTGAATGCAGGAAAGCACACTGTCCTCAGCAGGCCAAAGGGAAAAGGGAACAGCCGTGGCGCAAGCTCAGTGGGCAGAACTACTCTTTTTGGTCTCTGTGAGGTGAAAGGGAACCTTACAGACAGGCTTTAGGCTTGTTCTGGAGAAGGCAAAGGTACAGTTTGATGTGTGCAAAAATCAGCACACAACTGTTGCTGCCTTTACCTAAACAGTTCTGCACTCAAGTTGCACACAGCCCACAGGCTGCCAACTGGATGTGGTTTGCCTTCAGCCTTACTACTGTACCCAGGGGCTGGGAAGGCTTGTTTACACGTGGCAGTTGTGTGCAGTTTGGTTAAACACAGATCTTTCTCTCCCACCTAGGTGGGCGGATGGGAAGGGGCCTCTTGCAGCTGAATTCTCGGCAGCTGAAGTGAAGAGCCTCATCAGAGCCCTGTTCCAGAACACAGAAAGGAGAGCAGCAGCACTGGCCAAAATCAAGTAGCTCTGTGGTTACTCCCATGTGGTGCATCTTGGGCTGCAGCGACAGCAAACCGAGTCCTTCAAGTATTTTTTGGATTTGACCCTTTTTCTTTGTAGTGGTGTAAAAAATGCTTAGCGTTAGGTAAGTGCTTCCTGGAGGCTTGGCTGAAGGGGAAGACACATTTCCTAGCTCAGTGCTTGACTCTGGGAGTCTGGGACCAGAAAAGCGAGAGGTGGGTAATGCGTGGGCGCTAACTGCCAGGCAGGTGGAGTTTGGCCTTGAGAATTCAATCTCCTGCCACGCTCCCCTGAGGTGTTCTGCCCAGATGCAAAGTTTTCACTCAGGAGCTGGTAGGTGTACAGGCCTGGGGAAGAAAACTTGCTTTTTGTGATGTTGGCCAATTCACGTTCTCCAGGATTTCATCTTCCTAAGCCCAGCAAAGGGTGAGAATGGCCTCTGCCGTCAGATGGGCCTCTCGTGCAAGGTGCTGTATAATGCCATCTCAAGCTTGCTTGCTTAAGGGTCTGGTAGAGGGATTGTTATTTCTCAGTAGTGAATATTATCTATGCAGTTGTACATCACTGGGCACGTAGCCCCTTTCTGTCTTACCTCTTCTGTCACTGTCAGTTACACGTGAGACCCACAGACTTCGATTGCTCTTGATGTCCTTCCAGAATGCTGAAGTGCCAAACGTTGCTCTTTCCCACCTCAGGTTTCCCTGAAGAGCGGACCTCAAGGGAGGGAAAATTTAGGGGAAGGGGAAGAGATCTCATTCTGAGTGAGCTGCTTATTGAGTCACAGGGTTTTGCATGGGTGGCAAAACTCCTTGTGGCTTTATTTCTCATGGAAGCATCTTAAAACTGACTGTTTTCCATTGTACTTGAGCAATGGCAGCAGCCAGTTCAGCTCCTTCTTTTACCTTTTTGTTGTGTCTGAACCAGGCAGGTCTGGCAGCTGTTGTCTTTCCAGTAGTAAAGTTTCTGTCCTAAAAGAGTAATAAAATAAATGTGAAATATCACATAAAAAGGAAATCAGGAGTGCACTCAGAGCAGCATCTGTTAAGTTCCAAAAGACTACGTTGGAAGCTTTGAGAAATGCACTTCATTTTAATTAAAAGCCTGAAAATCCAACCAGGAGCATTTGTTCCAAGCCAGCCCAGAGGCTGAGCTGGCCCAGTGGCTGCACACGGGGGGCAGAGCAGCCCCTGTCAGGTCGTGCTCACAGCCTGCTTACCACAGTGCTCATCACAGAGCTTAACACTTCAATCTCTCACCTACTGTTATATCCTTTTCCTCTGCCCTTTTGTCTGACTTCTGCTCCTGTTTCCAAGCCTTTGTGTAGAAATCAGAGCTGGCTCTCACCTGGCACTGAAGCTGGTGCCAGAGGGCCCTGTGCCTGCAGGGCCACTGGTACAGCCACGGCGGGAACGAAGAGTCACTGCTGGGGGCACAAATACAGTCAGCAAGGCAGAGAGACCAAGTCCAGCATGGAAGGGAAATACTGAAGCAAAAGCTGCCACCTGAAACTCGAGCTTTTCTTCCCTTCCAAGGAACTTACCTAAAGCCTGAGAGTGTTCCCATAACCCTGGCATCTCAGGGGAAGTGCTCCCCCTTTACACACAGCAAGCCAAAAACCCACCCCTCCTCCCGTGGGGTTGTGCACACGGATGTAATTTGCTATTTTAATAAACTCTTTGTACTGAGCACGTTTGGGTGTTGTCTGGGGATGCTGTGGGGGTTATGCTAACATAGTAGGAATTAGTCAAGGAAATTCCTATTACTATTTCATGAGAGCCCTTGGCTTGCAGGCTAGAAGGCTGAGAGGCTGGAAAGGCTGCAAATGTCCCCCGAATCACAGTCTTGGCTCAGCAGCTGCTGCTTTCCTCCTGCTGGCTGGGCTGTACCTGGTGGCACTAGAGTGTTTCCTCAGCCTAGGGAGGACCATAGATGGTGCTGGAGGACTAGGGAGCACCAGCAGGAACTGTCGGGCAGCAACTGAGGAGCACTGAGAACAGGCTGAGAATCCTTTCCTGCCAGCTGCCTTGTTCAGGAGCTCAGAGGAGAGGAAGGACCCACCCAGGCCTTCCCTCCCTGGTGCCAAGCAGCAGCCCAAGGTCACTCCAGGACCAGTTCAGGTCCCTTCCCCTCAGAGGACCCCATGCCCCGGGACTGTTGGAAAGCCAATCTTTGCAAAAGCCACCGAAACACAAACGCCTTTGCTGCAAGCACCAAAACACAAGTGTCAGTCTGTGCAAGGAAAACAATGCAAGAGCAAATTCCATAGAGAGAGCAGCAGCAGTAGTTACAAAA
Source organism: Urocolius indicus (assembly GCA_013401255.1). Lineage (NCBI taxonomy): Eukaryota > Metazoa > Chordata > Aves > Coliiformes > Coliidae > Urocolius > Urocolius indicus. The sequence goes on along the minus strand of WBNH01001547.1, from coordinate 73,651 downwards.
TCAGCCCCATCCATCAGTCTGTGCTGCCCCACTCGCTGCTCTGAGTCACGCTCGCTTTTGCCTTTTAAAACTCATTAAAAGAAGATCAATATCGCTATCAAATCTGCTCGCCTGCAGGAAGAAAATGACTAAAAGGAGAGAGCTTTCAAGATGAAACACTGACACACAGATGTAAAAGGGAGGGAGGAGAGCACTGTAGCCTTTTCCCCCCAGTGTTCATCAGTTTGCTGTGTTTCTTTGGATAATAAGGAAGCAGCAGCAGTGCTCCTGTTGTCAGCCGCTGAAATGCCCATGGGCTACACCGATACCTGACAGGTGGCAAAGATGCTGTGAGGCATAAGACATTTCCTTTGCCATTTCTCTACCTCATCCCCATTGAAACAGACTTTCCCACTAGAGAGCAGGAGGCAGAGCACAGCTGCAGAGCAGCAAGCCAGACGGCTTGCCTTGCTGTCACTAAGTTGGTGGAGTCGTGGCTGTGTGCAGCAACGCCAAGACCTGGCCCAAGATCTGTCAAATTACACCTTTGGAAATTGTGCAGTAAGCAGCAAAAATCCTCTCCAGTTACTCAGCCACTTCTGCTGAGATTAGCAAGAAAGGGTCACTTATTGGCACATAGAACTGCACATAGAACACCTGAACCCAACACCTCTCCAAACTCAGCTCGGGGGCTGCAGAGCATTCCCAGGCCAGGATACGAGTCTAGAGCAAGCCCAGAGTTTGGCTGTTGGAGCCAGCCACGTGTCACACAGCCTGCTCCCAGAGGCAGACCAGTGGCAGGGAGAAGGGGCTGCAGCAGCTCTCACAGGCTGCATTGCCATGCACTGGATGGATTGGGATTATAGCTGCTGCCTGTAGTTCTGGGGTAGCAGCACAAGCTCTGCCCTCTTGTACAGGACAAACAAATCCAGAGCTAATCTCCTCCCAGCAAGCTTTCAGCCTGGCATGAATTTTAGCCCATATGCCTAATACATGAAGTTCTCAAAGCAGCTTTACTGGTTTGTTTAATTCTTTGTTTTAGCCTATGCTCTGACTGTTCCATCCTTTCCCATACAAAAGCTGAGTTCTTCCTTGGGGGTTTGTCCAGAGGGACCCTAAACCTCCAAAACAGTGCTAGGATAAAAAGAGTCACTTTCACTTGTAAGGACTGAAAGCATCTCTCTTGTTAATAAGGTTCTGCCTCTTGTCTCAAGGAGATGTTTTAAAATCCTTCCTGCAGTCTCTGAGCTCTCTCCTTCAGACTGTCATAGCTGGACAGCCCTGGTAGGAACAAAACACTACTTCAGTTTTAATTAGGGCTGGGAGCTCCCAGCAATATTTGCTGCATTCACTGCCTCAGACTGCACCTGAGGTGCCTGTTACTTAGCAGGTGCCAGGCCAGCTTGCCTTTTGAAAGCACAGTATCTATCTGAGCTCTTAGTTTGTGCTCCCAGGGAGATGTGGTGTTTAAGCTCTTACATATGAAGCACTGGAGTGTGAAGTTGCAGGCTACCCATGCAAAACTCTGCAAGCCTGAAAAATCCCTTCACTTACCCCAGAGGATCTCAGGCACCACCTGAGGACATGGTTTTGTCTGGCCCTCTTGCCTTCTGTGGGATGATCTCCTTCCTCACCACGCTTCTTTCTCCATTTAGTCTCCTATCTAATAAAAGTGCTTCTCTGTGAGATAAGGCAGCTGCTGTAAGCCTGTAATGGAGCACTGGCCAAAAGCAGCAGCCTAAACCATAGCTAATCCTGGCAGCAGACTGCCAAATCTCATCATGGATCACGAGCCCTGGGTCTCCTCATGGTGTTTTCCCAGCAGTGACGCTGTGGTCAAAACCCAAGAAAAGGTTTTCTCATCTTCTGTACCTTCCAGTTCACAGCTGCCATCCTCACAGGTGATTGTAAGATGCAGTGTTCCATGGCACTCATGTTTTTGTGCTTCTTCAGAGGACAGTCAGTCAGAAGAGGGCTGGGCCCTGGGTTCTCATCAATCACCTAAGAAATGGAGAGTTTACAGGTGTCAGGGATGAAATGGTTTCATTAGCTGTATCATGTTCCACAGCAAAGATGCCCCGAGGGACTTCTTCTCAGAGATGAGTCAAAGCAGAATAATTGTTAAGGAGCAATTAATATTATGCTCATGCTTTCCCATTTCCCACTCTTCATTTTGCTGTTTTGTGGCCTGACACTCTGCCCTTGGAAGTTGCTGAAAAGCTACTAAATCCCAGGAAGGGAAAAAGGACAGAGACTGTCAAGAGGCTGAAAGGCACCTCTCCCCCATTCTGCTGAACCACAGTCTGGCCTCACTTCCACGCTGAATCTTGCACAGCAAACCCAAGTTGGCAGCTCGAGGAACTCAATGGGAAGCAGGGTGATGGCAGTGACCCCTGTCAGAAGCCCTGTCCCTCAGGCCACATCCAAAGGAGCCTGTGCTCAGTTTGTCTCAGCAGGGCACATCAGGGATGCTTTCTTTGCATCCCCTACCTGCACAGGGAAACAGCCCAGCATGTTGCCAGCATGGCAACACTCCCCACCAGAGAGATGCAGCAACTTCCCACTGCAGCTGACATGGAGAGGAGCGGGAGGAGGGTGGGCAGAGCCAAGCAGTGCCCCGGCCAGGCCCCGTGCCCCAGCCCAGACAAGCCGCCTGTCACCACACCATGAGATACGGCGGCCCCTTGCTCCCTTCTGACAGTACTGGATGAAGTCACTTGCTGATGTAACGGTGGCCAGAGGGCTGCCGGGTTCTGCCTGCTGCTGCACAGCATCGCTGTCCTGCTTGCAGCAAGGAGCTGAACCTGTTCTGTCCAACTCCTGCCGCCATCTGATATAAAAACAAACACAAAACCCCACCCCTGCTCTGAAGATACAGGAGTGACAAAATGCTCTTGAAGCTCCTTGCTCACATCCTGGCCAAGGCAGGACCTTTTCAGAAATGTTTGTCTGACAAGCACATTCTGTATGCTCTGGTGCAGTGCTGCCTTCTCTCTGCTGGTCAGCATGTTATCCTTCCATGCCTTTAGCCAACGCTAGATTTGAATGGTTTGGTTTCTGGCTCCCAAGCCAGCAAACTGCATCAGACCCTCAGACTGCTGGGGGTTCACAACATCTCCATTTCCTTCTCACATACACTTTATACTGGATAGCCTTTACCTTCCAGGAGTTCTTCCTCTTGTTTTTCTCCATCTAGTCCTTCTAAGCACACTTACAACCTGCAGTTGTTCCTCCTCTCAGCTACACAAGCTACGCCAGGCTTAGGGGAGACTATTCCTCACCTTCCTTTTCTAGATTAAGTGCTCTGTCTTCAGTATGCATGACCCACAATTCCAATTCACATCTTCTGTCTCTCCTGGGACAAGTTTGCTTGTACAACTTTTCACAGCCCACTGCACTTTTGTTCTTACCTGCTGAGAGTCCTTCACTTACTGCAAACGTTACTCGCTAAATACAAGGACTTTTCTTTACTCCAACCACAATGATCCTCTGAATTTGATCTGAATTTGGAAACAGCTTCATTATTTGGGGAGGTGAGGGAGCATTTAGGATTTGCTTAAATCACTTAGCCTAGCTCTATTTTCCCTTCATGGTGGAAGAGGTGCCCTTCATAAACTTGGAGAGTGCCGTAATCTGATGAATTTCACCCCTGGGCTCTCACACCATGTGTTAAACCTGCTTTGAAAACTCATTTTGGGCCAGCTGCCTTCAGTGCAATTACACATCTACTAATTCCATCCCCTCAGAGCCCAGCCCTTGCCTGCACATTCATTTTTCTGCACTTGAAATCTAATCAGTTTTAAAGCAGCAAATCCCCCAGCAGCAGTAGCCACACGGCCTCCCTTTCAGTTTCTTCCAACTCCATTCTTTTCAGACATCTCAAATTCCACCTATCAGTGCCTAAAGGTGGAGACAGGCACTTGACAGCCCAAGGAATGCACAGATTGACTGTGGTAGCACTTGGTGAACCACAAACCAAAGGGCTGGATTCTCCAGCATGCTCAGCACCCAGCATATCCCCACGAGAACTGCATTTAAATGCCTGAAGAAGCAAAGGGGAATCAAAACCTGTCTTGAATAACAAAAAAAAAAGGGGAACAAACTTGCTCTGTGGTTGTGGACACGTGTTTTCTTTTGTGCTTGTTCAGTGCAGTTTTGCTAAAGGCTTTTTCTTGCTACCAAGAGCATGCTTACCTTTGCTGTTATTACCCACGGGCTGAGTGTGAGTTTGGGTTATTCACTGTGTATTCCATGTGGTGCTGCTGGTTCTAGCTACAGTGGCTCCAAAGCTTTACACATTTGCCTTTTTTTTTGTTGGAAGAGATGCTCCAGTCCTGCCTGTAAGGTGCACTTTTGTAGCAAAGCCATCCCACGAAGCTGCAGGAACAGGAAGAGTGACTCAAGTAACCAGTGAATTGGACCTTCTGAAAGTAAAGGAGGGAAAGGTGAGGGCAATGCCTGCAGTGGCCACTTGTCACACACGATACACCAATTCCCACACCCTGATGGTTTCCAGACTCAGCTGCCTGAGGCCCAGGAGAGCAGTTCAGCTCTGCCTCCACTGGCATGCTCCTGCGGGCAGACAGATGCTTTGCAGTCTCACAGCTGACAGCTTCCCCCCCAAAAAGACCTCCCCAAGCCCCATCAAATTGGGCAACAAGGCATCTGCCTGACCTGCAGAGCCCTCAGCCTGCTGGCACTGAGTCTTCCAGCCCATTAGCTTCTCTCCTCCCCAGGGGCCACGGGAGAGGCGAGGGTCAGCAAGATCTTAATCAGCTGTCAGAGCCTGCAGTTCCAGCAGATGCTTTTAGTGAACTCTGGCCCTGCTCTCCTGCCTTCATTCTGTTCTGCAGGGGCTGAGCTGGCGGCGTTTCTCTCAGGATTTCATCCCAGCTACTGAACAAGCCTACTTTAGTAAAGCAGATGCTCTTCTTTCCTTAAGAAACAGCTCTCCAATTCGGGCTTGTGTGGGTTCCCCAAAACTCCAGCCTCACCTTCCTCTCCCTCCACAGCATCCACAAAGGCTGACGGTTGTCCCAGCTGCTTCTGCAGGTCACAGCCTTACCTGCAGCTGCCACAAAATCCCTCTCTGCTCTTCAGCTCCCAGAGGGCCCACTGAAGTCCATGCCAGAGACAGCAGAATCTTCCATTTCTGGTTCTTTCTAAAGACCAAGAAGTGTGGCGTTTGCAGAACGTTTTTCCATTGTGTGTTTCCCCAGGGATACATCCTTGGCAAGGCCTTGGGTCTAGAGGGTATAAAATCTAGTTGCAATCAAGGTCCTGCCAGAAAGTTATTCATCTGCGAAGATATATAGGTCTCATGGTTCTCATTAGAGCCTGCAAAACACCCAATAAAATTAACTCCGTGCATTCAAGGGGAGCTTTCACTTTTGCTGCGCAGTTAACTTGACAGCACTCGTGTAAATCTGTCATTGTTCAGCTCAGCAGCTTCTCACTCACCAAGAAAAAAGGTGGATCCAGTAGTAGGAGGATGTTCGTGCCAGCCTTGCAAGATGCTAGAGTTAGAGGCTACTAAACCTACTTCCTCCTTCAGAAAAGAAAAGGCTTCCCCTAGGCAGCGGCAGGGTCATCTTCCCTGTGCTCTCTTCCTGCTGCATGCTCTGGCCCATCTTCTTCCTCCTTATGACAGAGGGACACAAGTCATGGCCAACACCCTTAACCAAAACCATCTGCCTTGAAGCTCAGTCCTACAGCCTATTTTTTTAGTGCCCGTTGTGGAGCCTAATTAACCAATTACCCATTTTAATTAACTGTAATTAGCCCCTACTTATGTAAATAAACATGTCATCTGCAATTACAACATTCTGAAAAGCTGTTATGAAGTGTAAATTCAATTAAAGAGAAAACCTCTTGAGACAGCTTCTACCCAGGTCCAACCCACTTGGAAACTATCAAGCCAGGGAAGGCAACACACCTTCACACCTCAGAGTCGGTGCAAAGGGCACTGTGGGAAGAAACAAGCAGCAAGAGTGGGGACAGAAAGTCATCTTCCTTTTGTTTGTTAGACATTATCTATCTTGATAGCTTCTGGATGCAGAGACTCCCTCTGAATTGCCCATTTCTGTGTTCCTAAGCACTCTTTTTGCAGCTCCTGGCTCTCAACTTCAACAAAGCAGAGGTGCACCTTTGTCTTTCTGCTGCTTTGCTGCATGGCCCCTCAGGAACAGTTTGGGGAAAAGGAAGCAGGACCCACAGTCTTGCTGGGATCACCCTTATTTCACAGTCCTGCAGTCAGCCACAAGCTGGTTTACAGACCTATGGGAGATGGGGATTTTTCTTTCCCTGCACAGTTAAGAGAGGGAAGGGAAATCACATCAGACAGAGCCTTCGGAGGTAAAAAAAGCCTATCATGCTAGAAAAGGATGAGGAGACAAACTCTGTCAGCTGGAAACTGTTCACATAACAAATGGGTCTGGAGTTGAAATACGTAACACGTGGATGTGACTAATTGCTCACCTCCAATCTACCTCAGGCATACGGCTGCATCTGATGGCAGCTGAGCCCCTTTATTCCATGCTGGAATGGAGTTAGTGCTATTAAGCAATAGATCTAGGTGAGACAGGAGCAGATGGCAAATATTGGCAATAAACTACAACCCTGGATAAACAATGAGCATCTTTCCCTCCCTGGCTCTCCTGGCAGTAAACTTGTTTGTTGCTGTCAGAAGAGTCTCAGGGTGGGAGGCAACATCTTGGCTTTATAACCCCTCAGCCACCAGCACTGGGCTGCCCCAAAACCTCTCAGCAGGACACCCCACAGCTCTGCCCATGCCTGAAGGAGCAGGATCCCTTCCTCTTTTATAGCACCAGCTGAAGGCAATGAGCCCTGCTGTCCTGCCTGCCATCTCTCCAGGAGGCAAATTAGCTCCATTGAGTTCTGCCAGTAACATACACATCCCTTGGGCAAGGTGGCAGGGCTCTGGTGACCATGTCCTCCCTGTACCTTGCAGAGAGCAAAAGCCTTTGACCCTTGCTGGGCAGAGAGGCTACAGGATCCTGTCTATTAACCCACTGTTGGCCTCTGACCTGTAACCTCTCTTCAGGAATGCTGTTATATATTCCTCTGGAGCATAGTTATGTCCTGAGAAAAGGTCAGAGGTCCAATGCATGGCCCTGAACCTACAAAACTTTCAGTCACGGGCTTCTGTGAGACTTTTCCCAGTAGCAGGCTTATTTCTTCCTGCTGGCAGTTTCAAAGGTGCTAACCTAATGAGTCATTAGGGACAAAAAAAAAGCCAGGAGAAAGAAATTGACTTAGCACTTCTCTCCAAAGAATACTCTAACCGGAGAATTTTAAGCAGAGCCAACCAGAGCAATTTTAATAATATTAAGCTGAAGCTGACAGCAAAATGAGTGAACACAAAAAAGCATCAAAACCCCAAATATATATAAACCATAAAGCATTGTGAAAAGAATATGATTAAGCTTTCAAAGTTAGACATGCAAAATTTAGACAGTGCTGGGAATGAGCTCTTTTTCTTCTCTGGTTAAGAAATACCCTACCATATAATCACATAACAAAGACTATAGAATAATTCTTACAAAAGGAGCTGATGCTTGCAAGCTGCCTTTCATCGCTCTCTGTGCCCAGCTCTGCAGCACACCCGCAGCCTGTGGGGCCTGAACCCTTCCATGCCCGCGGGACGCACACGGACCTCCTCTGTCAGAGGGCCAGCCTGAGCCCATGGCACTAGCAGACCTCAGTCCTTGTGGGAAAGAACCCACCCTGCCCCTCTTCATTCGAGTTCTTTTACATCCTAAAAAGCAAGGGGTCAGACTAAAAGGAAGCCAAATGGCACTGTTGCCCCTCCTGTTGTAAGTGGGAGAAGAGAAGCATCCATTTAGCAGAGGTTTCTGTCAGGGTCTGAGGAGCAGCGGGCTCTCCGTTGCAGAGGGGAAATGTGTCAAATCAATATTTAGGATGGGTAGGATGAAGCAGAAAGAACAGCTTCATGATGAAGTCTGAGACTACTGTCAATAATGACTGGTAATGCTCCTGCAGAAAAAGAATTACAAGTACTCTGGGACAAACAACCTTCCAAAAGTTGTTTGCAGAACAGTGTTGAGAAGACCAGTGAGCTGCCTGCTTGTAACAGGGTTATGTGTTTTGTGGACAGAGAAGTGAGATGAGGGAGGATGTGACAGGGGTTTCCAATAGATCAAACAGCAGTAGCTTGTCTCCATGCCCACAGCTACAGCAAAGCTTTAGGAAAAAGTGGAACTTCTGGGAACTTCTCAAGCTCCTGCTGTGCAACAGAGGTCTTCTCTCTGCATGGGCCTTTCAACCCTCGTACTGTAACTTGGCAAAGTCTCGCGTTTCTGCCAGTTTCCAGCTCATTAGCTTTGTCTTTATGAAGTTTTCACCTCCTCTGGGCTCCTCTCAACAATCTGTTTTTCTACACTTCTGTTTTCTCCAGAAGTGCCATCAGCTTGGCCACGTGCAGCAAGGCAGAGGCAGCACATTTGTCTGTTGCATCAAGCTGGAAGTAGAAGAGAGACCGTGCTGATGGGCATCCCCACCGGTTGCTTGCTGCCCCAAGAGACACAGAAGAGCTCTCAGTTCCTGCCAAACACCCAGGCCTTTTGTAACTTCCCCTGCCACCTGACAGCTCTCACCTTAGGCTTGTCAATGGTGCTGGTAAGTGGGTAGGTGAAGGTCCTTCAGGGAGGAATGTCCCTGAGGACAAGGACTGCCTTTTACCATCCCTGTGTATTGTGATCAGGAGCACAGTGTGGACAGGACAGCAATGCCTTGTACTCCACACTACAGGTAAATGAGCAAAGAATTGTCCACCATCCTTCCATGCTGAGACTGTCTTCTCTGCGTCCAAAGAAAAGCCTTTAACAGGAACAATCACTGTGCCGTGAGAACTGGAAATGGCGAAGGGACAGAACCGTGGGCTGGGAGCAGCTACAAGCAAAGAGATTTATCAGGAAAGCTACTGACTCTCCTCCACCCACCGCTTCAGGCTTTTGATATGGCACAAAACCAATGTTTATTCCTGCTTATTGCTGTGCTCGTGTGCATCCCTTCTTGGCTCATCTCTTCGCTGCCTTTCAGACTGTCTCAAAACATCTCTGTTGGCAGGATCTGCCAAAACAGGGCTCTTGCTTGACAAGACATCCTTGTGCTGCCGTTACACAATGACACACCTCCATCTGACTAGCTGGTTCTTGCCTCTGGATGACCCTGTAGCAGCTGGATCCAGTCAGCAGGACGGGCAGCCGGGAATGCCGTTAGTCACATCCCAGACCCACACAGCAATCGCTGCACTTACAGGAGCGAGTTAATCCAATTGCAGATGCAAACAGAGCAGCTGAAAGCACGACCAACCGCTGTGTATGCAAATGCAGGCAATAGCTACTCGCATTACGCACACAAAAGAAATGTGGGATCCTCACTGCAGCACTTTCTTGGTGTAAGTTTGAGACTCATGGTCTTGTTAAAGCAGCAAACGTGACTTTCTCTAAGCGCCTGTACTAGGAGCTCTCCCACAGGTGCACTGCTGCAGCAGAACACTGCACTGTGAAGTGCACTCCGGCAATTATGGCACCTAAGCACATTTGCTAAAGGAAAATCAGCTGAATTTGTGGTGCACGTATTCCACATCCTCTGCACCTCCCCTGCCACAGAACTACCATTTAAAAAGTTTCTTGCTCTACGCTCTGGGCATCGTTGAGCTGAAGCAGCTCTCCAAGCCCAGATAACTCCTCGTGAAAGGGAGCCCTGTGCTGAGCTTGTGGATTGCAGCATGTGCAGCTGGGATCTGCTCCTGGCCAGTGGAGAGTTTCTGCCCTGAGACATGCCGTCGTTCATTGCCTGCTGTTGCCCCTGGGAGTGGAACCGTGTCGAGGGTACACTCTGGGGTACAAGCAAGCAGCTATTAGACTGAGTCCATGTTTGCTCAAGGTCTGAGAGACCTTCCAGGGACCAAGGCTGCTGTGGTCAGTATTCACAGTGTCCTCCTTTTTACTGCTGCATCTGCTTCCGTTTCCCCTTAGCCAGGAAGCATTTCAGATAAACACTGGTTGACATTTTAAAGTATGAAGTTTTTTTTCCCTGTAATTACTCCAAAGCTCCAAGAAAGCCTCAGGCAGCTCTCAGCCTGTATTTCTCTTGCCAGCTGGAGTCCCTGCCCTTTCTTCAGGGATGGAGGCTGTATCTGCTCATTGCCTCTCCCCAGGATTTGAATTCAAGCGAGGGCTGAAATGCTTTTCCAGTGAAGTCCCCACTGCTGATGGAGAAGATGCAACTGGGCTAAACAGGAGGCAGGCAGGAGTTCCAGGAGGAAAACTGCTACCAGATAGGGTCTCTCATGGGCCAGATTTCAAGACATCCCAGGATGCATGACCAGTTCACACACTCTGCAGTGCAGAAGAGCAGAGAGGCACAGGGAGCTGCAGCCTCTGCCATTTTAAAAGAGCTGCATAAGGGATGGCTGACAGTGTGGGCATCTGGCCCATGTATGTCTGCAGTCATCAGAGTGAGCTAACCAAGGCTGGCCTGTGCTCTTCTCCCGGGCCCAGACATCAATCTTTAGTATTCACTGGAGTGGACTCTCGGGCCAGCACAACCAGAAGATCCTGCGCAACTTAGGAAAGATGAAAGTAGTCACTTTAATGGAAGAGTCCTTTAAGAGTGCCAGCCCCAGGCATGAAGCACAGCTCAGGGGACTGAGGCAGGAAGCTTGCCAAAAGCTAGCAATGTGCTAGTGACTAATTGATTCAGGTGGGGGATTAGTAAGGAAGGGGAGGCTGATGGTAACTCCTCCCTGCACCTTCTCCTTGCCCTTCCACCTGTCTCTGAGCAGGCACCCCTGGAATATTTTGTGTGATGTATCAGGCTTTAAAATTAGGATGAGGAAAATGGACACCAGAGAGAAATCGACATAAACTTACTAACAGAGAGAATGAGTGGCCTGGGGCAAAATGGGGAAGGGGAAATTCAGGGGCTTCTGGTATTCACGTTGTACTGGGTAAAGCCCTAGTTTCTGCAAACCGTGCTCTCCGTGCAGCAGTGGTGCTTGTGGCTTTGCTCTGCTGTCTGATGTCACAGCTGTGCATTGATTAGGCTGAGACCAGTTCAGTGCACTGACAGAACATTATTAAGCTGCAAAAAGCAATTTTGATCTGCAAGAGTCTGCAAAGGTGAGAGCTGGATGGCCTTGTGGTACCAAGGCGGTAAGAAAAGCTTGGAATCAGGCTGTCAAGGTTGGGGAGCAGGAAAATCTATTTCCTTGTTTGCTGGTTACTCACAGGTTTAGGATTACCCAGTTTTTGTATAAGAGTCTGTGCAAGTCCATTTCCTTTTATTGATTGCTTTTTAACTTTGACTGATTTACTGTACCCAAGCCAGTCTGGCCAAAGAGCCCAGCCCATTTGGCTCCAGACAGCTGCTGCCTGTTGGAGAACAGACCCCTTTCACATTTGCCTCGACCTGCCAGTCCTCCTGCCAGAGACATTCCTAAGCCCTTGGCCCGTCCCACCTTTTATTTGAGCTCATTCTTCTCATCTTTATCCTGTCTCAGGCAAGTGATGTAAAATGAGTTGTGCCGCTTGCATGTGGAGGGCTATAATTGATGGTCTCTGCCCTCAAGACTATTTACTCCAATATCGTAATTAACCTGACATGTAACCAGACTGTGGCAGCTGGGAGCTGTGATTCATGGCCAACATGAGGCCTCCAGTTGCACAGAAGCAGGGACTCGTGCCTCTTATACTTAATTTCTTCTATTTTCGTTTGATTAGCTAAGTCTTCAATTAATCTTTCCCTCCCCCCTGAGGCTTGCCTGTGGTGCTGAACAGATTCACGTTGACTTGCCCAAAGCCGACAGGGAGAGGGAAGCAGGCTGGGAAGATGTAGCTCAGATATTTTGCCAAAATAGCAACAATAAGGCAAGGAGAAACGCCCAGGTTGCAGTTGAGGCTGCGAGCAAAAAGCGAAGTTTTGGGTGCCGGCTGTACTGTGGCCGTTGGGAGCCATTTCCTAAGAATGAAGCTCAGCAAAGACTCCAGCACACTCACAAAAGTAAATATTTGCCCTCAAAGTTTGTGGTGCTTGTCCACAGCTTGGGCAGCCCAAGCCCAGCACAGTCAGAGGCTGGCAAACGGACAAACACCACTGCCAGCCTAGATGTGGGTGACAACGGTGCTCTACCACCCTCATCTAAAACCATGGAAGTGTGAAGTTGCCTCTTTTACCTCTAGATGGCTTCACAGTTCAGGGCACTAAGCTGGGTTTAGTCAGAGGCAGAATAATAGGTTTATTCTTAGAAAAATCAATCAGGGGACAGTTGGTTTGCTTTGCCAGTTGGCCGCCAAAGGCGATGAGAAAGAAGTTATAGGAAATATGGAATCAGCTTCCATCACCCGGATCCATGAGGTTACATAACTACAGATGGCTGGGCCGGGCAGAATTTTCCATAGGGATGAGGTGGTGCTGCCAGGCTCCATGGGGAGTGAGTAGCAGTAATCTCAGTGTAGAAGACTCACGGGATCTTCCCATCCACACTGGACTTCCTTGTTTTTTATCCAGCCAGATCAGTTTTGCTAAAAACAGAGCATAGCAAAAGCCCCTTTGCTCATTTACTAGAGGTATATCCAGCCAGACCCAGTGTGAAAGTAACTCTCTGATCTCTGGAAATCTGCTTTTTGCCATCAGTGGCTGTTTCCTTTCCCTGCTCCCCGATTACCCACTGAAAACAAAGAGTGTTTTTGGCTAAAAAAATAAAATTAGCTGGATAAAGATCCATCCCCGAGCCTGAAAGATGAGCTCAGGCACCTGAGTGACTACAATTCCACTTTTCTGTAGATGTGAAGACTCTGTTATCTGATCATGCTGGACACAGGTTGACTAGTCTATGGGTAATAGGCGAGCGCTTGCACAAGGCTTCTCCAGGCAGCATCTGCTCAGCTTCAGAGAGCTCCTATCTTTCTGTCCCTGAAGCACAGTCCCAATGTAAGCAACGGGACTGCTTGGTGCTGAGCATCGTCTGTCCTTCCCTTTCTGCCAGTTTATGTAACATTGCACTTGTAATTCATTTCAGAGAGAAAAGAACAAGGTAAGGATATTGCCACACGTTAATGAGCCGTATCGCAGAGATCGCCCTCCTCTCATTTGTGCTGCACTCACCAGTGCTGAACTTCACACAGACAGAATTCTAATGCAGATTTTTTACATCCTCCTGATTTTTCTTTTCATTATCTGCCACGCCAAGCAAGCAGCAGGACAGTCCTTACCCTCCTGAGCTGGAAACCAAAAGAAACCTCCGTGAACAGTTTGGCTGTGGTGTGGGAAAGAAAAGGCTGACATCTCCAGCACTGCCTGGTTGAAATGCACCAAAGCAGCTGGAAGATTTCACTAATTCTATTTCAGCTCTGAGAACTTGCTGAGCCTCAAGGCAGAATGAACCTCTTCTTGCACTGACAAGGCAGATGATGTTCTGAAGGGCCCACTTTATCTCACTGTTGTACTGATCAGTCTTCGACAAAGTCTCCTCCCAAGTTATTGCAGTTTCCTGTCATCTCCCAATCTTCCTCTTACTGTAAAAGCACAAATGCCTCAATCTCTACCTTGCTCTTAGGGTCTGCCAGATCCTCCTCATGCTACTGACACAGCTCAAGCCCACAGGCCTGGGCTTTAACATGATTCAGAGAGGTTTGGAGCTGGGCTGTGTTAGGTGACAGTCACATGGCGTTATGCAGGTCCTAGCAGAAAAGGTTCATGAAGCCAGTTCCCCCTATATAGTGCAGGAAGTCTGAGCCTCAGGAAGGAGTGTGTGTGTGTGTGTGTGTGTGTGTGTGTACACAAAGGCACACATCTGTGACAAAGTGCGATTCGTTTCCTCTCTAACACATTACTAGGAAGGGTAATGCATCTGTGCGTGAGAGCACTTAAACACTGGGACATGGAATATAAAACCCTGAGACAAGGTAGCCTGGGATAACAACTGGAGCAAGAAAGGCCAGTAAGGCTGTATTTAAAGTCAGAGGCACGGCAAAGCTGGATGGAAAATGATTCCTGAAAGGTAACAACTCCCTTTAGGCTTGTGACTTCTTTCACAAGTCCTTGGATGGAGGCAGCTTTTAGCAATTCTTCCCCTCCTAACAGCCAGCATCCAAATGCAGCTGGGTGAAGAGTTCTCCCTTCTGCCTACACACACAGATAAATGTGGGCTGGCAAGTAAAGTCCGGATTTTAAAATATAAATGAGTTTGCGTTTGATTACTGTGCGTCAGTTGCAGAACAAATCATGTATATGCATGACTCTGCCTCCAAACTCTCTCAATTCACATGAAGCACAGGCTAATCCTCTTCGTTTGGATGCAGAGATGCAGCTCCTGATCCCTGGTCAACATTCCAGTATTCTTTTGTTTGTATACCTTGTGACATTGAAAAATAACCATGTAACAGAATCTGAGAGCAGTAGAATTAGCAGAGGATGTTTTCCTACCTTGCCTTCTTTGTGCCTCATATTGCCAAAGCTGCCCTGGCTGTGTAGGCTGAGAGATCGATGGCAAAGGACACATGGTCTTCTTCCCTTCATTCTACCTCACCTTCATCCTCCAGCAGTTAGAGGGAAGCAGCTCTGAAAATGATTTTTGCGAAGCAAAGCTCAGTCGACATAAACATTTCCTCTTGATTATAAACATATGGTAAAATAGAAACACTTAAAACTGCCTAACACCGTGTTCCCTTACCCAGCTAATTTTCTTTCACACGCTACTGAAGGAACTGCTTGTGGAATTTATCCAAGGCAGCCCGGGGAAATCAGGCCCTGGACTGATTGGCTTCATGCAGGAAGATTACAGTGATGCCTTTCATCGTTACTCACAGAGCTAGTCTCGTTTCCTTATGGACATCTTAGCAGCTTTTTCATGTTTGTAGCACGACCTGAATGTATCAATGAAGTCATTTGCCACGCCAGATCTCCCGAGAGTGGAGAGAGCCAGGTCTTGATATTTGTGCTTAGCTGCTCTTTGCAAAGGAAGCCAAAAGAGGCAGATCAAAAGGTCAGAGGAAAAGCTGAGATGCAGAGAGCTGCAGTGTAGCAGGACCCACGACTGGTCTGTCTCAGGTAGGCACCTCTGCCTGCTGTCTGCCAGGCCCTGCTGCCTGCCCTGGAGAAGGCAGAACGGCTCCTTTCACCCCTGCCTGTACTGGCAAAGGTAAGGGGGAGCTTGCAGGTGGCTGAGTTAGTAGCATTAAATGCTGCACGTTTCCACAGTAGGTCTTTGAAGCACCGGGTGAGATGGATGGATTTCTCCAACTGTAGCTACAATGTGCCTTTAGAGATTTGTAAGCCAAACCAGAACACAAGTTAAAGCCTCCACACGACACAGAATGTTTTGCAAATTCAGAGAGAAAAGGAAACAAACTCCCAAATGAGCAAACCACAGAACAGCTGAAAATATAAACAACCTCCCTCGGTGTAAAATCTTCTAATGAGAGCTGAGCACTCTTCCAGCTACACAGCACTCAGCTGCTTCACAAACACTGCTGCTCTTGCAGTGGCAGCAACACCCTCATGTTGGCCTTCACTGTAGCCAAGTGCTTGAAAATCTCTCTGCCTCAAGGGCTATCCCCAATAGAAAAACAACCTGCGAGGTTTGCTGACAGCTTTCAGAGACTCCTTATTTTGTGCAAACCTTATAAATAATTTTCCAAAGATGCAGTTTTGCTGACTTACTATTTTTGAGAGGCCAGAGGAATAAAAGACGTGCTTTTACTTGCAGCCTTGAGTCCTAATCCTTGCTCTTCCAAGACCCATGGAGCTCTTGGCAAGGAAATATCACCCTTGGTCCTCAAAACCCAGGAAGAGAGTTATTCCTGGTGAGGTTTCTGAACTGTCTGACAATGCCTGGAGAGATTTGGGGAAGTCTTATTATGACATGAGACAGTGAACACTTCTGGGCTGGGAGCATTCTGTAAGCACAAGCCAAGGTGGATCAGTGGACTGAGAGCTGGTATGGGCAGTCCCCAGAGAGCCCTCTAAAAAATTCTCATGACTTATTTTAATAACAAAAAAAATTCGTTATAATTTCTGTCATTTGAATTTCAAATCCAACAGAAAGATCTACCTGATGCTTCTATTTTAAAATGCAATTCTTTCTTCTCTTTTCTTTTCAACTCCTTTGCAGAACCAAACATCATGTTTCATCTCCAAGCACCGAGCTTAAAAAAAGCCAAAACAATTAGTGGGGAGCTGATGAAGGTGACAGGGTCATAATTAGTGCTGTTCCTCTACAGCATGTGTTTATCATGCTAACAGAATAAGTCACTCACAGGGTTCCAGTCATGAGCTGCAGGAGCACACAAGCCTTTTGCAGCTTCAACACCATGGGATTTGTTCTGCAGGGAGCAGAAGCACAAATGAAATATTTTAAAGGTGGGATATCATGTTCTGTCAGTAAGCAAACAGGAATGGTTTGGCTGCTGTCAGTGCCTGACACTGTGTAGCCCCACAATTGCCTCTCTCAGGCATTCTGAAGGTGGTCTATGGCGGTCCTCACTACAACAGGAACAGTCCCAGTGCTAACTCAAAAGAAAACAGGGTTGGTACAGCACCAAGGAAAAGATCCACTTTGATACTTTCACACCTAAGTACTTGTGCTGACATCTGACACCTTTCCTGCTGCATTATCTGGCCAGACTGAGTCAAGCATGAGCCTGCAGCAGTCTGTGGTGCTGTGTTCCACTGACTGAAGCAAGAGCCACTTACTAGCCTGATGTTCCATGACCAAGGCTTTGCTTTCGCTGTGGCTTTGCTCGTGTCCACAGAAGAGTGGCCTGAGCCCTCAGTGATGACTGTGAATCATACCAACTACCTCTGCCCCGCTGCAGGATGGCTTCACATTCTCACCATTATAATTGGAACTAGATATGTCACTGATTTAACAAGCTGATCTTTTCTCATTGATGGCCTGCTCAGGATGTTGGGGTGTGCTGCTTGGGCTTAAAGAAACTCCCTAATCTCAGAGGAAAGGATCTTTCTAATTAAACTCATTGAGACCTCTTCTCTCTCACACTGCATTTCTGGAGGCTTGCCTAAAACTTTTAGCCAGGTTAGTATCTGAGTGTCCAGTACTGACTGCTCACACAGTTTTGCAGCCGGTTCCTAAAGACCGTGTTCTCATTTGTTGGTTCAATAAAAAGCAGTCCATTATCACATTTATCTGCTGATTTAATCTAAATTACATGGGAGACACGTGCTGCAGAATACCTCTGCACAATTAGCAGTTAAATCCCTCTCTTCTTTAATAACATCAGTATTCTGATTGCAGCAGTGATACATTCTGCAGACTCCATGGTTAAGGCTGAATACGTGCATAAAAGGGAAAAAAAAAAAGTGCAGCTAATCTCCAAGCACCAATTTGCCCATTCAAAACGATTTACTAACTCATGAAACAACCCTTTGCCAGTAATGGAAGAGGGAGGAATTAGTAAATTGAGATAGCTGGAACATGGAGATGATTGGAACATTCTTGAGACCGTTTTTTTTCTGCCTAAATATGCTGGGTTTACAGTTTGAATTTCAACAAAACTTAAGGGAGAGAATAAAAGAAAAGACTGGTCTCTGGGATGTTGGCCTCAAATGCAGGAGGCAAAGTCAACTCCTGTCTCATGGGCAAAGTCCTGCAAGCTCTAGCCTAGCTCATCTGGCATGCAGCATTGACCTTTGCTGGGTTTTATTTAACAGGAATGAGAGTCTCCTAAGGGATGGAAGCTTGGGCTCATCACAGCAGGTGAGCTCTCTGTAAACAGAGGCCAGTGAGTCTCTTTCTGAACTTTGCAGAGATTCCCAGTGGAGAGACACATGAGCATGTTTGGGATGAGCATCCAAGCCCTGTAACCCCTTAATGCTTGCCCTGAAAAGCAGCAAAGGCTGCAGCTTCCATCCTAGCGGGCCTTTCAAATGCAAAGTCTGGTTATCTGAGGAGATAACAGAGGATCTCCTCAGGTTATCTGAGGAGATCTGAGTCTCTGAGGAGAGCTTTCTCAGCAGTCCTTAGCAGCAGGAACAGTCAAGCCCGGCATCTTGTCACAGTACTTGCCACTCTGAGAACGATTCTGAGGACAAGCTCCCACCAGCCCTTTCACTTTAAGGTTTGTAGAAAGGATCCATTGGCCCCCAGCAGCCTGTCACTCCTTCAAAGCACGGATGGAGATGCAAGGGTGAGAAGCTCCTAGGCTCTAGGAAAAGACCTAGACAGTTTAAGCTTAACTGCTAGGTCTTTGATTTTCTGTTAAAGCAAAATATTAACTTAAGGTCCCCTTAAGGTCTTAAAGCAAAGACTTTGGCTTGAAGAGTGAGCTACACAGGTCAGTGTAAAATGTATCATAAGAGCTAGTGTGCCAAAACCATGGTCTACTATAGCACATGCCCAACCTCCCAGCATTGCTTTCCGAGTCCCTGTAGCACGTGAGAGTTCTCTGACACAGCAGATGTCAGACATAGCTGCATCTCTCTTTGCAGAATGATGCTTTTGAAGCAACAAAATGGTTCCTGTTGGATTTGCAGGTGTCGTCTTTGCCTGGGAAGCTACTAGATGGATGATGACAACAGGCCTAAGCTACCACAGCAACTGAAGCTGTATGATCAACCTCACTCTCTGCAGACCAGGCTCCATCTGTATTGCCCTCATAAGCAGAGTCAGAAATCCAGCCTAAGATGGATTTCAGAGACTTTTTCCACCCACTATCAAAGGCTTTCACCTCCTCAATATGGAACAGGCAAGGCACGGGTTTCCTACCCATGGCTTTGAATTTCCCTCTCTGAGCACTTCCAGCTCCTGAGCACAGATATTTTGCACTTCACAGGCTACATTAGCAAAACAGTATTCCATGCAGCAGAGAGAATTGGAAGGCAAAGGCAGTAACAATAGGAAAGTGAACTTGGCACTTCAATTTCCATGTGTGACAGTTCAAAGGCATAATTTCTGTGACAGTTTCCCCCCTAATTAGAGGCATAATTAAAAATTACACGTAAAAAAGGTGGGGTTTTTTCCCCATTTTCCCATTTAAGGGAACAAAATCATTTGAAGATCAGTTGAAAAGCAAGATTTCATTAGAACTACTGCACTGGTTAAGTCCTTTGGAAACAGATCTAACTGAATTTCTGCCATCTTGCACAACCTAAGTGACCTCCTCTTTCAAGGCTAAGGTGTATGTATCTATCTTCCAACCTCCTGAGCAATCATTCTAGGACTTGTCTCAGATGCTGGTAATTCTCTGTCCAAAAGGAATCCAGAAAGGCACTGCCAATAAATACACAGAGGAAAGAACTCCGTGGTGTATAAGAGGCATGCAATAAAGATCTGAATCGAGAAAGGAACATTCAGAGACCTCAGGCAAATAAGAACATATCCATGCTCACACTTTAATGGGAGCAACCCAAGTTATGTGATGACAGGCAAAGAGATTCAGAACACTCAGCTAATTATAAGGTGGTAGTAATTATTAGTATAAAACCAATGTTAAAGGCAGATGAAAAGTGCTGGTGTCATTTTTTAGGCACAGAGTTACAAGGCTCAGAAATGTCAAGTCAAACTTTCATTTTGGAATATAATTCCAGGCCTTTTATATGTATGTTTTTTAATCTGATGACAAGCTGGATTCCTGCACTCAGGAAAATATCCTTCTTTTATAAAAAAAGGGAGTCCAGAGAGCTCCATTTCCCCCTTGAGTGTGGAGACAGAGGCAGGATTGGGGCTGCCTTTGAAAATGGGCCTTTAGCAGGCTGACAGTAATACAGGAAGAACTCTCTACATTAAGGTAAATTACACTTAATTAGCAGAAGACAGTAAACTTCTGCTATAGGCAAACTGATACTGAGATTGGATGCAACTTGAGCTATAAAAGCTAAAGGCTCCTTACCACACACAGTAGGGCCATCTGCTGATAGCATGCCCTGCTCTTTTGATGCCTTGATTATGTAAATAGAGGAGATTGTTCCATCCTCAAGACTCCAGCAAGATAATTACCAAACAATAAATCACCACAACTCAAGCAACTGCAAATGAATTTTGAGCTTTATCACCATCATTACAATTATATCACTATTATTAACTGGGCAAAATAGAGAATATCAGGCCCCAGAGACACTTCCCTACTGGTTGTGATTTAAATTAGAATTGTTTGCCATTACTTAGCATGCTGGGAGGCTGGGAAGAGAGGGGGTTAGTATTCAGTAATCTGACTCAGCTTCTCTACAAGCATGATTTCCACTCACCCAGTATGCTGGTTTCTGGCTGATTCAGACATTCAAAAGGCCTGATGTAAGCCAAATGGAAGCGCATAGCAGCCTTTCTGCTGGTATCAGTGATCTCAAGATCAAGTGCTAAGCCCCTCATTTGTTCAACTCACCATGATCAGAGCTGAAAAACTCTTTCGATCTCTCTTGCCTAGGTTCACCTCGCTTGTCACCCTATCTGGCTTTGGTTCTCTACAGTCCTGAGCATGGCTCAACTGAACAGATGCTTAGCTCATGCATAAATGTCCCCTCAGCCTTCTGTGGATTGTGCCCTCATGCAAATGCCCAGGAAGCACCTCTGTTCCTCAAGAAAGCTTTCAAAAGCGGCTCGTTGGCATCATCAGAGACAGAAGAAACGGCAAACTCCGGTCGTGTCTCACGTTTCAGCAGAGCACAGCTGCTACAGGAGCCCAGCAGAGCAGAGAGAAAAATCTCAGGGCGCGTTTTGTTCTAAAGGTCAAAGCTCTGTCATTTCTGTCTGCTTGGGGCTGTGTTTTCTTTGGAACAACCACGTTCCAAGTAACAAGGGAGCCAGGCCTAGAGCTCCCTAAAGCTGTGCTGCAGCAGCAGCTCTTCATTACCCTGTGTCACAGGTGCCTGCAGTGTTTCAACAAATTAGATGATGTTTCTTCAGAGGTTAATTTATATTCAAACATAAGCAATTACAGGGATTTAGGACAGACATATGTTGTGGGTTTAGGTGCTAGAGGATGAGATCTATTATAAATACATTTATAAAAGAGGAAAATGTCTGATGGCTTGGGAAAGTTAGAGATATTGAAAGAAGCATTTGACATCTATATTAACTCAAAGCCCTAAATGGGCTGGGCTTGTTTACATTGCTTCAGTCTTATTACAGGGTGAATTTTACCAGCTGTCTTGCTGAACAGTCATTTAGCCTTAAACTATAGTTAAAACTGTCATGGTTTTAAGCAAATTATATTGCGTAAAGTAATTATTTCCCTACCGGCAAAGAGGATCCAGGTAGCTTTGAATCTCATTTCTGAAGAAGAGCCAGCCCAGCACCTCTGTGTCAGGCACGGGAAGGCCGGGGCTGGGGAACTGTGGCAAGGGCTGAGCATGCCCGATTACTCAGCTGTCTGTGCTTGGGCATGAAGCAGCCAGGAAGGGAATAGATTTCTGGCTGAACCTGCCTGTTAATTAAACAGATTGACCATTGATTCCAAAGCATCGAGGCAAAGCTTGTTTCCTTTGCGAGGCTTTCCTGCACCAATCGGTGTAAGTCCTCATGATTAATACAGGCTTTATATTCAGGGTGTCGGAGGGGAAACTGCTAAAGGGGCATTCTGGGGATATAAACTACAGCAATAGCAGGCTAGGCAGGGTAAGGAAGAGTACTGTTCATGATTGAGGTGGTAGTGATATGCAGAGCCCTCAGAGAACCCTAACGGCACTTTTGCAGCTGATACCCACGGCGTAGGACAGGAAGCTTCCAATGTAATTTGCTGAATCTGCTGTGGGGTCTGAAAGCTTCTGGGACGCAAATTGTAGGTGGAGCCAGCAGTACAGAGGAGATGACATCACCTTGTGCCTCCTTTTTGGGCTTTTTAAAGCTTTCACTGCTCACTGTGCCAGACAGAATTGGGAGACATGTTCCTGCACTCAATGGTAAATGGTGCCAGTGGCTGGACACCAGAGGAGGCCAGCACAGGGCTGTGGAGACTCGGAGGGAAGAGTGTTTCTTTACACTTGTTCCTCCAAAGCTGCCCACTCAAACTCAAAGGCAGCCTTCTGTGAGCCAGTGGCACCCTCAAGCCATGTCAGTGGGGGAGCATGTTGTAGTGCTGAGCGATCACAATTAACTTTAATTACACGTCTCCTCTGGCTGCTGAGCTTTGGAAAAATAATGATAAGGTACATAAAAATGCAGAAAAGAGGCTCTTGCAATCCAGGTGAACTATTCCAAGCTGATTGCCAACACTCAAGGTTCCCAAGGGCCTTTGTTTAGCAGACAAAAAAGTACTAGACAAAGAAAGAGAGAACAGGAAGACTCTTCTCATTCTCTCTTTCAAAATAACCTAGTTATTCAGAGTTTGGGGCATTTATATGTGTGCTCTGCAAGAGTGGGGCCAGCACAGTTTCACATCTCTCTGCTTCCCTGATGTGAGGCAGCTGTGACACAGCTCTCACAGCACCTGACCAAGTCCACTGGCCGTGGAGTATTTAGGTGCTGAATTTTCTTAAAGCTATTCAGAATTCCTAAACTGCACCTAGACAGGTGCTTCTAAACCCTCACAATCTTGTCCTTATCTGTTGTGAAAAACATCGTGTCCAATGAGATAAGTAACCAGCATAAAAGGCACCAACTGGTGAAGAACAGTGGTGACACCACAAAACCTCAGCCCCTTTCAGCAGCACATCTTTCATAGTCATCCACAGGAACAGAGTTAACTGAGTGTGTAGTTTCAAACAAAAACACCCTAAGAATTGTGTGCTCTGCAACCCCAGGAGCGTCAGGATGCATATTTCAACTCTTCATTCACTATCAAATCACTATTGACACTCTCCCTTGAGCCTGGGTTTGCTCTAAAGAGCTACACCAATGGTTTTTTAACACAGCTACAGCAAATTTCAGTTTATCTGAATGCGTGCTGATAGCATTTCCCCAGCCAGGAATCCTGTGGGAACTGAATAGACCACTTCAGGGGATAAAAGCAACTGTAAGAAATAGTAAATGATTAAAATAGAATCAACAGGAGTCGTGTAGTGCTCTTCTAGATTCAGGAATAGTTTAATAAATAACATGGAGAAATTTTTCAGACTACCTCCTGCAATAAAGTGAACGTGTTTGTTTCATTCTAGTCATGACACAGAGAGGAAATCCAAGGCAGGGACATGAACAGCAATATGTTCACCATATTTGCTCTTCTGTAGTGTTTCAAATTTTTCAGAACCCTCATTTTAAGACAGCAGGGTCAAATTTGGGCATCTGTGGTTGATTGTGTCAGGCTACTCAATAATGGCCCATGGGGCAGTTTAAATCACGTTGTCCAGATCACGTATTTAACAGTGAATTTGTCTGCAAGGAGACAGACTGTATTCACTAAACAGGGAGAGAATGCAGATTGAGCTGAATCCTCATTGAGCATGTGACATGCTAATTCATATGTAAACTCCAAGCCTAGATAATCCCGGAACTCTCTCCTAACTTGAGGCTAAGACGGAGAAAAGGCAAAAAACGTGCTCCATGCCCCATAGGAAATTAGTGGCAGGGGAAATTCAGAGCTCCCTCTTACCAGTCTCTAATATTAAAACACTCTGGTGCTTTGCTTTTGGAAAAAAATGTTTTGAACTCTCTGTTGGCTTCTTATTCATGGCAGTAACTAGGATTGTCCTGGCCCACCTTTGGAAAAGATAGAAGAAGATGAGAATTCACTTCCTTTCCAGAGAGATATCAATATCCATCTTGGCTTTGGAAAAAAAATTCACACAAAAAGACTATTGATTTGTTAAGATTGAAAGGAACCGATGCAGTCAACTCCAGTCCTGCGTGACCAGACTGCATCTCTGCTCAATGACACTTGGGAACAAAAGTGTGCAACAACCACACCACTCTGAGGATCACAGCAATGGAGTCAAACAAGTCGTGGTACGCGGCTGCCTGACCCACAGGGCTCCATACCAAGGGACATGAAGGGCAGCTCACTGTGAGTACCTCTTTCTAACAACTCTCTGGCAGTTCTCTCATCTAGAGGAACATATTCATAGGAATTTGCAGCAGTAAAAGAACAAGACATGACCCCCAAACGATATCTACAGCTACGTTAAGAGCTTAAAGTTTCCAAGAAGAAATGTCATGCAACCCAAGATGAGCCTGTAACAAGCAGTGGGTGCTTTCTCTGCCAAGACTAACTAGCTTTCACTCAGCAGTACAAGACAGAGAGGTAATCGCTTCCCAAAAGCTAATTCTGTCCCTAATAATTCTATGTGCCTCTTCCACTGTTGAAAGCAAAGACTCCTTCTACACTAGAGGCGAGTACCAGTAAAAGTCTGGTAACGTTACTTGTTTTGTCAGAACCGATGAAAAAAGTGCAGAGCATTCCAGTTCACAAGGCTCATTATGACTAAGCTGCCTTCCCAGGCTTCCAGCCTTTTATTCAGAGTCAGATATAGGTCTAGCCTGAGAGAGCATCTTCTGCCAAAAAAAATGCTAATGTGCTATTCTATGCATTTGTAATAAAGGTAGCATGACATCCAGTCAGATGACTCTGCAGCAGGCCTCTGCAGTCCTCCACACATGTGATGAAGCAGAAGTCCTGCCAACTTCCATTCGGATTTGCACATGGATCCACCTGGACCCTTCTGCAAACAGCCTAGCTGCTAGCTTGGGCTGGTGAAGAGATGAAGCAACAATGACAGTCTGAGCTGTAACTAGGCAGTGCAAGAGGAAGCAGGACTGCCATTTTGACTCTTGAGTGGTCGACTATTCCTTGCATCAGAAATAAAGTTGTCAATCAAGACTCTATCTCTTTTTCAAACCTTTCCACACTAGCAGCATGTGAAAAATACAGTACAAAATGCTACAAAACAGTAAAAATAGTAAGCTACCTTGTTGTGAGCATCCTGATGGCTGGTACTCAATTGCCATTTTACTTTTCCAGCGGCATGGTGTGATGCAGGAGGCATCTTATTGCATTTCGAGAGCTCTTCAGATGACTAGATTTTCTGTTAAAGGAGGAAAAAATAGAGAACACATATTGAGGAAATATTGCAGAATGATCATATTTGCTCCAGGAACTGGACTTCACTTGTTACTTTCCAAAAATCAAAGAGGATATATTATCTAAAAGTGATGTTCTGCTCCACATTAACCAGTAACAACTCTTCAGCATCATCTACTTGTGGAGAGCTGCCGTTGAACAACCTCTAACCAGAGCAGTCACAGAGCTTCCTCAGTGAACAACCACAAAACAGAAACGTACTCAAAAAAACCCAAACCATTTTCCTTTTTATGAGAAGGTTATACTTGTGGTTTTGAAGTTTCATTTTATTTTGGCTTCAGGTTCAGAGTTGTTTTTTTTTTTTTAATACATCAGTTTTTGCCGTTATTGTGCATTATTCTCTCCCATGATTCATCTCACTCTAGGGCATTTAATGAAACTGTTGATACAAAATCCAAAGGAAACACATCTCACTTAGACCGTCATAAAGACAGCTACAGAGCCTGATTAAAGTCTCTTGCAATTTTCACTAGCTGAGCACTTCTTGTTGCAGACTAGCAGACCAGGTGCACTTCTAGCACAGGCAGGAGTTGTGATACACAACACCATCTTCCATCGGACTAGCTGTTGCTTTCATTCATAGTTTTCTGCTGGAGAGAATAAAAGCTCTTTTCTTTAGTAGGACTGAAAAATGCGGTGGCAGGAACACACAGATATGACCTTACAAGCAGTTAAACACATCTTCACTGTAAATCTAAAGGCCTAGGCAGATGGCAGAGTCAGATTCAGAGCTCATCCGTTAACTAGCTTTACTGGCTATTAATTACACTATTCTCCTCAGTTGGAGACTAGTTGATTTTCTTATAGATAGAACACTAGATGGAAAGCACACTTGTGACAACTATAAACCCAAGGGGGCTAGGAGAGGACAAGACTATTCTTGGCCTCAAATAAAGCGTTCGTTAAATAAGTTCCTTTTGATGTAAGCATAACGTCATAAGTACTAAAACTTCCCTGTCCTGCTTCCAAGGTAAAACCAGAGTTTTAGATACACTAAAGCAATAATGTCTCCCATTTCCTATGCTAGCACTGAGCAACAGTTTAGCACTTCAGAGGCACCCCCCCCGAGGTTATTGTGATGTTACAGCAATTCCTGTGATCGTTTTTGGGTTTCTTGCTAAAGGTCTCAGCTCTACTATTCATCTGACACTACCTCGGCACTGCAAAACTCACAATAGAACAGAACTTGGATAAAAAGGAAACTGTTTCAATAACGCTCAGAAACTTTGAGAGAATTTGATTTAACTTTAACAGCAAAGAAGACTCAGAAAGATGGGCATGTGCGTTTCTCAGCAAGTCACATGTGCCATAACCTAAAGGGGTCAGTAGCTCTCCTGTAAAATGTTCAGGGTTCCACAGCCAGAATTCTAGTATTCTAGATGTAGTCACTCATAGAAAATCCTCCAGAAACTCAGTCTCCTTAAAGCCTACTTATAGAAATAGGTTTTGTTCCATTTTCTCTTTGTCTGCTGTTATCCAGTAATAGGAAAAATACACTCAGAAAAGAGAATGAGCCATTTGTGCAAAAAAAGAAAAGCTTTCTTGAGAAACACCCTTCAAATTATGGACACCTAATGCTTGGAAAGTTAGACAGTATTAAACGTATTACACTACAAGAAGTTATTAAAATAGTGCAACATCAGCTACACTTTCATCATCTTTCAGGAAATCGTTTCACTTAGTATTTGAATTGCAAAGAGACTTATTTAGCATTTCAGAGACCGGTTAAAGCAAGAGCATTGTTGAGAACTTTGGCCTGAGTGGTTAGCAAGTACACAGAACTGCACTGAGACCTTTCTTGCTGATGAAGAATGAGAGCGAGCGATGTCCT
This sequence comes from Urocolius indicus, assembly GCA_013401255.1. Classification (NCBI taxonomy): domain Eukaryota; kingdom Metazoa; phylum Chordata; class Aves; order Coliiformes; family Coliidae; genus Urocolius; species Urocolius indicus. Next base: position 46,828 of record WBNH01001547.1, on the reverse strand, counting down.
TCGGCAGTTTCTGTACAAAGAAAGCCTACGAGCTGTTTACAGTAAAACGTGCAACTACAGTCAGCTTCTCTCCTCGGGAATTTCAGCTTTTCTTTCCTAGTCTATCCTTACTGGAGGATCATTCCGTATTTTCCCTCCCTTCCACGCGAAACCCGACAGCTACGCCCAGACCTGGGCATAGGCAGGGGCGGCGAGAAACCTCGGGTGCCGGAGCCTACCCAGCAGTCCCAGACGCGGCGGAGTATCAGCGGCACAACCCTGGTCCGCTGCCGGCTCCTGACTCGGGGCTGCAGCAGCCCAGCGCGCCGGAGCCGGTGCCGGAGCCACCGCCCCGCCCGGCCACTGTCCGGCCCCCGGTGCTGAAGCCTCCGCCCCGCGCCCGCCGGAGCGGCGCGTCCTGCAGCCCCGGCGCAGAGCAGCCGCACGCCACCGCCGCCGGGAGCGATTTCCCTCCGTGGGAGTTGGGGGAGGAAACTTTGCCCCCCGCCCCCCGCTCCCTGGCCGGCAGGCGAGGCAAGCGCTGCGGGAAATTGCACCCCGCGGCCGGCGAAGGGAGCTGTGGTGGGAACAAGTTGTTGGGATCACGTCGTGGGAGGAAGGGGCGGCTCTGAACCTCAGCCAGCCAAATCTGGGCTTTGGGAAATGGAGACGGAGATGCTGCTTTTCCACCCAGAGACATGCTGAAAGAAACGGACAGCGAGTTACTGCAGGAGAGCTTTGCTCCAAAATCGCCTCTTCCTGGGAAGCTGATGCACTCCCTGAGCCCTTGAAGTTTCGGCAGTTGCTAGCTCGGCTGGGGGTTAACCACAGCAAGTTTGACCTGCCTGAGCCTCACTTCGGAGGGGTCAGGCAGGTGATTTTGTTTAATTTTCCTTGTGCTCCTCTGCTTTGTGCGTGAATGCTGACTACAAAAAAGTCTGCTTGAAAGCCTGGGAGAGCTACAGCGGAGAGTTGTGGTGTCTTGGATATATTTGACACAAGTACAGCCACCTCTGCTCAAGAGATTCGCATGGCTTGAAGGTAAGAGATACATATGTTGATGCTTTTCTTCAAGAAATACAAACGTTGTGAATACTCTGGTAAGAACATAGAGACAATAGAGCTGTAAGCAGCACTGCCTAGAAGTGTAAATAAAGGCAGCAGAAAAAGAAAGTATTTGTCACGATACCAAATGATCCATCAAGCTGTTCTCTTCAGAAACAGAGCAGGTGAAAGTGAGACTTCAATTTTAAAAGTGCAGACTATCTTAATTGCTTCTTCTAAAATACTAACTGCAAACCAATAAACAGTTTTTTGTTAAAGAAAGATCTAAGAAGATCGTTTTTAGAAGTTTGATGCTTAACATTGCTCACACATAGGCACAGTGGAAATAGAGTGACAAGGAAAACTGTAGGAGGAGGCTGTCTGGATAGACTATGATGTAGGTACACTAAATTTCTCAGAAGAATGAGATTGTTCAGTCAAATTGTTTGAGGGAAAACACCTACTTTTCCTCTTAGACACTCCATTTTTTTTTTTTTTGGCTTTTTATACATGGCGTAGCTTGTGTCCCTGAAAGTTTCTCTCAGCACCAGTCTTGATGTTGAACAACCTTTCCCAGTGAAGGACAGGAGGATCTGTCACCCTTTCCTGAGGAAGACCTGGGAGGAAATCTGTCAGAAATACTGCTCTGCACATTGCAAGTAAATTTAGTGCAAGGCTTACAGTAACCTTTGTGGCATGAAGGAAATCTGAATTATTCCTGGCTGTAGCTTAATATTTTTCTACTGCACTTCAGTTAGAAGGTTTTCTCATCTTTTTGAAACTGGAGAAGGGCAGGGATTTAGGACAGGGAAGCAGACACTAGGATTGCATTAGGTCCTATTCTATGAAAGTATTTTTATTCAAAGTTGTTGATTGTAGGTGGTTTCTACACTGATAACACATCCTCACATGTTAATTCTCAAGTGTCTCTCAGCCTGACTTTCCCACATGCAAAGCATGGAGCCATAGAGCTAACAGCATGTGGAGCATGAATCACTGTTATTCAAGTAGAGTTCAAAGAACTCTAAAGTTTTAAAAGAAAAATGATTGTTTCATAAATAACCAGACACAAGATTATGATATAACTGGTCAGAAAGGTTACACATGCAATTCATTGCAAAATAGCGTGGGTTAAATTTCTTACATGCTTGGGCCCTGCCTCTTCCCTTAATATTTCTACAGAGAGCTGTAGAGCAGTTGTCCAGCACAAATTCATTGACTGCCACCCAACTGCAGTTCTGTGCACAGAAATCCATTGTATCAAATCTACTAGGCTATTGTGTTTGCGTAGAGCTTCCACTCGCACACATGAATAGAGACTGCATGTATGTAAAAAGCCAGTTTCATCTTATCACCCTGTAGCATTTATAAAGCAAACATGCATGCCTCAGACTTTCCAGAGAAGCACACGAATCTTCAAAAGCCAGTTGAGGCTGCATTAAAAGTACAGGTTATATTGGAGCTAACATGGACCATACCCAGAACCAAGTAGTATCCTTTTTCCTTTAGGTTCTTTCTCCTGTGTCACTGTCACACTCTGCATGAAAGACTAGGGCATAGTTTAGATTAGGTAAGTGGTCACATCAGGGCCACCCAGCTCCCACAACCCAATGCCAAATCTCATAAAGCCCACTGAAGCAAGTAGATTACATCCACATAAATCTGAGAAGCAAAAATGACTTAGATACATGCACTCCTCTCACAAGGGAATCACAGCTTGACATCCACTCACTCTGCTTGTATGCAAGGCAGCGAGAACAAAGATTGCACTTTAATCTTTTCCATCTTTGCTGAAGTATAAGACACCCATCCGGGAAAAATCCTCAGCTTTTCCTTTAATGGCACTTGGTTGTTGGTTCAATATATTCTTCCTCATACTCCCTCAGGCTAGCGAGCTCAGGTTATTGCTGCCCTTATCAACTGACCAGCGCCTGGAGCCTTCGCTAGGCTACAAACATGCTGCTAAACACAACTGGAACAGAGCAGCAGCATTCTGCAGCTATGTCTGCAGAAAGGTCTGAACAGTGTCACACACCAGTAAGGACCATATATGCATTCTCTCAATGAAACAGAAAGGCCTAGCACATAAAGTACCTTTTCCTGGACAGATAACGGTCCACACTCTCTAATGGCCAAATTGCTCTGTGACTGTAAAAACACTGAAGACCGAGTATGAACTGACTTACTCCTTGCTTTTCTCATCCTTGGCACCCAACGTATTCCACAGAATTATCCTCTGAAGTTACCTCTGAAACTGCAGGGAATATTTGGGTGCAAACCATGTTTCCTCCAGAAGCAAGCAGAATTTCCTTTTTCTCAGGAAGTTCTGGACGTTGCTGTTTTTACCGTGTTAAAGCAGCCGTGGAATGGTCTTCCAAGCCTTATCCTCTGTTTCTACAAAGCATTTGCTTTCCTGCCTTTAACATCCTTGTGCTAGACACACCCTTTTTCTCACAAGCAATATTTAACATAATATATGTTCAAAGTCTCTAAAACAACAAGGAACTCTGAAATAGACATCTGCAAACACACAAGTATTTGGATCTGCTCAGATGTGAATAAGATTGGCTTGGCTCATGAATGTTGCATTCTGTGATAATAACTCTGTCAACTTCACCCTCTGTGCAAAAAAAAAAAAAAAAAAAAAAAGATATAGGACTGGTTGAAGTTTGACTTTTCAGGGTTATTTTTGTTAACGTTACAGGAGAAAACAGAGTAGGCTAAATGTCAGAACATACAGGAAGGAAAGGTTTTGAAAGATTTGTTTGGGATCTAACTTCACTGCTTTTTCCCCAATAAAAACTTTTTAGTAACTATATTTGCTCTGGCTCACTCTTTAGGAGCGCACGAGACTGATCAATTTGTGCCAGGGTGTTGCTAACCAGCTTCTTTGAGAACGGGGGAGGCAGTTGTTTAAGTCCTGTCAAATGCATCATTCCTTGCGCTGTTACAAAACCAACCTATATTAAATCTAAATGATTGCTAATAAGCATTAACTCCTCTACCAATTGTTCTGCTTCAATCATGTTTTCTCTTGCTGTCCTTCATCTGGATAATTTTAGCATTATACTTTTTTTTTTTTTTCAAGATGTGACTATGTGTTCAGTTGCTTCTTCTCTGTACATCCCCCCCAATTATCCTGGTGGGTATTTTTCTCTCAGCCCCCTAGAAGGGGTTTATTTCTGGTTTACTCTTCCCTGTTGGTTTCCATGTGGTTATGTGGGAGGCTGCACATTCTTTATCAAAGCAGAGAGCCATGATTAGTCCATTCAGAAAATGTAAATGCAGCCTTATGTGTTATGTAGCACTGGAGAAAAAGGGATAGACTGTAAGGAGCAATAAAAGCAGTCAATAATAGAACGCAGTGGCTAAGCCCTGTACGTAGGCCCAGATGATCGCCGTGACGTCCACACTTCAGATTTCTAATGGAGCTAAATAAACATACTAAACCCAGGTACTGCTGTCTGGGGAGAGCTAATCAGAGTGCAATCCAGTCCTGCTGAAGTAAGTGAAATCCACTGTGATTGTACAGCCTTTGCAGTTAACATTTATTTTCATTTCTATCTCCCTTTCTATACATGTCCCATCATTTATCCCAAATTCCAGACTCTGTAGGCTCAGCTGTTTGTGTCCGAGATGTCCCAGAAGCTGGAAACATGCTTATTAGTTGATAAATACGTGCACTTGATGATTGTGCTCACTGCTTCAGGTTGCCAATTGCTAACGCTGGGGACGTGTCAGCAAAATCAACACTATTGAGAACACACTGCGCAATTTGCAGCTTTACAGGAAAATGAACTCTTCACCAGCAGTGCACGTTCTTCAATCACTGCAGCCAAGACAGTGGATCTGAAACGTTAAATCTATTACCTATTACATTACACCTCGCAAATGACTTGTCGAAATGGAATCCTCAACACAAACCCTATTTGAATTTCAGGCCATTTTGAGTTTCAGCAAATGAAGATTCTGTCTGTAACAGGCACTCCTCTGACCTCCAGTTACCTCTGTATCTGCACTTTTGTATGACAGCTAAAAAAAATGCAATTATCTATAGCCTTACTCAAGACTGAAGCTACATTTCTAACCTTTTTAATCTTCTTTCAGTGGTGACCACTCCAGGCAAGTATGTCTTGGAGTTATGGTCTTATTTAGGAATCTAGTGCTCTCGCATATCAGAGAGAACAAGATGCCTCCAGCCAACCTGCTGTCCTTTAGACATTTACACACAGGTTTAGGAGTCAAGTTTTAGTCACCCATGCTCGAAAAGCTACAATTATAAAGATCTTACTAATTTAAAAAAACATTAAAAATAGGAACACTCCACCCCCATAGATATCATTAAATGGCAAGAATCACTCTAGGCGTGAATCATTTACCATCCCCGTGAGGTTATGGATGCTCTAAAATTGTATTTATGGTTGTACAGGAGTACTTTAGCCCACTGTGGCTCAGAGTGAACAGGCTAAGCATGTGTAAGGTCCTCATCTGCACTTTCTATGACAAACTGACAGTAAGAGTTAGAGGGTTTGAATCATCTTGCTAACTAGAGAAGTCAACATTGGACTCTCCATGCTCTAGTAAAGATTCCTACCTGTCCTTATTATTGGTTTGTTTTCCTTGGTAAAGTATGTCTCTCAAGTTGGTCGTGATCTATGACTGGGGATTCTAGACCTTTGATAGAGGTTAGTAAAGCGTTACAGTTCTTGTTATAGCATCACAGTTATTATTGTAAACTCCACACAAAGGTATGAGTAAACTTCAGAGACAAAAGACCTGGGGTAACCTAGAAAACCAAACCAAAAGGGCAGTCTTTTCCTTAAGTTTTGCTTCTAAAGTAGGCTTTAGTAATTCCAGTAATTTCAGAAATGAACTCCTTTTCTCACAGTTTTTTCTTTCTTGCCCCTCGATACAAATTCAATAATTTCCTTGCCAACACATTTTGTTTAGCTGGGCAAGTTCTGGGTTCTGAGTTTGTCGCAGAGATTGATGTTCCTAGAAGAGAGGTGGCTTCTGTCACTGGCATTGCACTATTCCCTTGTTCCACACCACCAGTAAAGTCCAAATATTCTTTCTAGAGTACAAGCATATACTTTTCCTTGGAAAAAGGTTTTAATAATAAGAGAATTTACTAGTAGGAGAAGAAATTCACGCAGTGAGAATGCACAATTATTTGCTGTGTAGGATGATGTTTGTCTACAGATGATGTCTATTTCATTACAGTTTCCTTTGTTATTCTTTCCCTGGTGCTATTTTTATTTATCTGTAGATTTTTTTTTCCTCAGTAGGAATGAAGAATCAAATAGGAAATTGAAACAACAACATAAAATGGACAATAAAGTGAAGATCCATTGGGACTGTATCTTGCGATTCAGTTTACTGATGAATTTCTGATTCAGAAGGCCTCAGACTCATACCCACTAAACCTTTGCATAAGAGACAGTGTTTGTAGATACAAGAAATAGACCTTAGAGGAAGAATAACAATAACGAACATGCAAAGGAAATGTTAAAGAAAAGCAATTATTAAACATGCACAGGAGACAGTGCAATAACCTCAACATTTCCATCATCATCCACTGTCCACCTCAAAGATATTGTTCTGAAGACAGCCGTAATGTGTCAGGTGTGCCAACAACTTGGACTCTAAGAATGTATCTGATTTTAATGTCAGTGAAAAATTGAGGTCATAGGCAACAACAACAATTCACAATTACACAGCAAAGCACAGCACTTATGGATGGTAGGGTTTTTTTTCCTGGAGAGAACCACAGGCTCAAGAAGGGAACCCGAGCCTGCAGGATGAGCAAATAAAAGAGAACATCGATGCACTTCCTTTAGGAAGTCAAGGGCCAGTGCTTGCTGGAGGTTTTTCTTGGCCCTCTGTGCTTGTTTCACCTTCAGCAAGTAGGGCACATGTATTCAGATCACTCACATTTTGCTTTTAGTCCTCTGCAACCCCTTATTTATTTTGCTGATGAATTAAACAGCCACTGAAGACAGCACTGGATTTAGTTCTGCTTTAACAATAACTTTTACCTTGCACTCCATAATTAAAAACATTAGTGGCTCCTTGTAACGTTTCATCTGATAAAGTACCTGCTCCCCACTAAACAGAGTGAAAATATTCATGACTTTCTGGAGCTCTGTTAATGACTTTGTGGATTAAAGCACTGCGGAAATAATACAGAAGTTGTAACTAGAGCAGATCCAGATTACTAGATTTGTGAATTGGATTCATTATAGGCACTGTGTGCAGTGGCTGTACCTAAAACCCCCACATAAAATGAAGCATTGGGTGCTAGATGTGCACACTGCAGGAAATGAGTCCTCCCAGACTGAGCTTGCACTTCTCTACAGCCTTCACAGTGGCAGGCTTTTTTTGGCTGAGTCCAGGCAACTTCCGGAAGAGTTGTTAGTGCAAATGATATTCACAGGTATTCTGTTCACCACTTGCACTTCTAACCTCAGCCAGTAAACCCAGAGGGTTATTAGGCTGCAGGCCAAGGGGGCCAGGGCTAGATGCTGGGGCCAATCAATTCTGTGAACAAGCTGAGCCATGGCTTGTGCTGTAAACAGCTTAGAGCTTGCACAGAGAGAAGTTGGAGCTCTCTGCAAGGGGTAGTCAGTGCAGTAAAAAGTTCTGTAACTTGCCCCCACCTACAACAACTCTCTCCTCTGACCAAGCAGACTTCTCTGCAATTTTGAAACTGAAGTGACTCAAATCATTAAAAAAAAAAAAAAAAAAAAATCCAGTGTCTCTTGAGCACTGAAGTTTTGAATGACCTTTAGCCCTGGACAGGGACTTGTCAGTGATGCTAACAGCAAACCTTGTGGGATACAGGGAATAATATATGTCTTTTCAAGGTTTCTACCAGCTGTCAGATTAACAGGACCTGCTCCTCCCCTTGAAGAATCGGGCCAAAGCCATCAGCTGAGCAAGGGCACTCTAGCAATAGGCTGAAGGCCTGGGAGACCAATCTCCTCTTAGGCTGTGATCTGCACATGTGCTGTAGTTAGGCGTCAGCACACTAATGAGCTTGCTTGAATTTTAATGAAGGCCTGTGGGAGAAGCTCAGTTTAGCACCTTCTGCCTGGTAAAAACAGTCAGGACACAGAAAATCTTAAAATGCTTCTATTGTCTCAGAATGAGACAAAATAGCCATAGGTTCACCTGGAAAACAAGCTGTACCACACAAGAGAGAAGCAAACGTCTGCTTTCCTGTGAGCTGAATCACCCATACAGATTGCGAGGTCTTTGCAGAGACACAACAAGATGTCTATCTTCTCCTTCCACTGTTAAATTTCACTAAAAAGAGAAGAACTTAGCACATAGGGCAAGATCCTTCTGCTCTTAGGAAGCTTGTTTGACACCAGCCAAACAGATCCAGAAGCCAGGCAGATTAAAATATGCTCCCCAAATACACAGACAACCTTCCCCCCCATCTCATGTTGTAACCAAATGAGACTTTCTTTAGGAAACCAGGATAAAACCACTGAAATCACTCAGCTGGTGAAGGCTAGATCAAGAAGTTAAAACATTTGCCATGAAATGACTATGGTACAGAGCAGGAGCCACAGGAGTCTGAGTCCTTTTCAGCACTATGGCTACAGTAACAGACAGTAATTTACAGAAGCTGATGATCCAGCCCAGTTCCTCTAGAGCTGAATGCCTGCTCAGTGGGAGGAGATGTAAAAGGATAGGACCAGGACTAGAGACATGCTTTACTCACATTTGGCTACAAAGAGGAGGTGATGTTGGAAGTCAGGATTTAAGCTGAACTGTGGAGGTGATTTGGGTCAGGGATTAAATGATTAAAGATCATTAGGATTTGAAATTTGAGCAGCACTGGCAGATCTGTGAGGGAGGAATACACAGAGCCACCTCACCTCTGCTGGCTGTTGCCCGTATTTGTATTCATTTTCCATGAGGGACAGGACAGGAATTAATTTCGCATTTTCTTGAAGTTTCTAACACAGGGAAGCGGCAGAACAAGAGTCTCATGTGAATGCTGTGCTGACTGACACATCCTCATCAAACCTTCTCACAAAGAAGCAATGAAACGGGACTTCATGGCAAATGTTAGTCATGTACTGTTTGGGGCAAACACCCACAAAATGGAAGGGAAGGGCAGAGAAAGGGGCTCTTCTTTCCTTTGGAATTCATTTCTTTTGGCGAACATTTTTGCAAACAAGCTTAGCGATAGGAGTGGCAATGAAAAGAGCAGATGTTCCATGAATGTTAGATGACAAAAGTGGAAGGCAAATATTTGATCTCCTCAATCTGAATTATTATTATTTACTTTTAATAAAGTATGGCTGGAGGACTCAGAGCTGAAATACCCTTCTGCTAGTTGCTGCATAAACACGGGAAGCCTGACTAGAGGGAAGAAAAAGGTTCATACAACTAAAGAATTAACACAATCTCTTTCTATAATCAAATTAAGTTATACGCTTCAAATGCCAAGCGCCAAAATGTGCTGTGAACATTAAACCGTCTTTAGAAATCCTCAAACATTTGTCACATTTTAACCAGTGCTTAAAAGTAAACATTTTGTTCGGATTTCAGCTGCCTCTATACATCACTAATGGGGATGGGGAGTGAACAGATTCAACCTTGTCTTATTTTTGAGGAATTGAAAATTTGCTCTGCTGCTGATTAATGGTTATTTGCAGACACTTGCAGATGATCTCAAATGCATAACAAATTCTAAAATAAGATAGATCAGCAGTATCATAAGGCTGAGAATTTATTAGATTAGTCAGAGGCACAGGTCTAGTCAAGAGGGGTTGGGCATTAGGATACATACAAAACAATTAAGAATAAAAAATGGGCTTTTGTGCAGACAGGATGGTAAGTCTATAGTAATGCGATATTTAATAAGAATCCATGTCTTTCCAGTCAGAAGACCTGTCTCTAACAGCAGCCATCTCCATGTGAGAAAGCAGGAGTGATCTACAATACCAAAGCTATTATTTCCCAGTCTTCACTGCAGCTGTTACAGATTTCATTAAATCCTGCAGGGCAGGAGCTGCTGGTTCCCACAATAAGAAACACATTCTTCACCTTTAGCCACTGAATATCAAGATGTGTGAAATGCTTCTAGTTGAGTATCCAACATGGAAAATGTATGTACAGTCAGAAATGGTTTGAAAGAAATCCTTGTCTGCTCATCCTTTCCACCAAGCTGAGAACAGTTCAAGTGGGCTGCGTTTGGAGTAGCTCCAGCTTGCAAAATTCTTAATCTGCCAAATGCTCAAAAGAGTGAAGCTTGCCCTGTACCCACATATTCTTAGAGCATAACAGGAATCAATGGCTCTGCTCCAGCAGCCTGCCAGGCAGGAGTCAGATCTCTCTTCTGAATTACAGGTGGGTAGAGGGAGCGACAGGGTTTTCTAGAAGGACATTATTGCTCAAGGAAACTATTTATACCTGCTTCCATTCTGGAAGGAAAATTAGTGATTTGCCATGTAACCTGCCCTTCTATGTTCAAAATGACTGGGTGTGCATTGGCCAAGAGTCCTTTGTGGAGGGCTGGCAGTGAGACCACGTGCTCCAATGGCTGCTACAACAGTTTAAGAGCCCACGCTAGAAGTCTTGGAAACCTGATCTGAGAAGGAAAGGAGTCTCAATTTTCTAAAAGTGTTTGGAAATTACAGTTTCAACATGGGTAGCCAAAATATTTTTAGTTGGATGTTTTTCAAAAAAAGGGCAGAATTTAACTAAAATTCAGATTAGACAGTTACTTTGTTATTTCTCCTTCATTTTGATGTGAGATGCTTTAACGGATTTGAAGTCCTGATGGATCCTAGAAAGCTCATTTATGAAAAAAAAAAAGCACAAACAACAAACCAAAACCAAACCTAAACCAATACACTAGAAGTTTTCCTTGCAGAAGTTATTAGTTTTGATTGTTTTAAGGTACTGGAATGAGAAAATGTTAAGACTGGAAAATTCCAAGTGACTTCTGATAAAATTCTCTGACAAGCTGCAGGTCTTGAATAAAGAGAAAGCCTTTTGAAAAATGGGCTCTGCTATTCAGTAGCAGAAAGATATGCTAAAGCAAGTTAAATGTACCTTTCTCTACCTCTAGGGAAGATATTACAGAATTCTCCCTTTCCATTAGGACTTACAAAAAACCCTGGCGAGCCTTTAATTAGGAGTGAGATTTTCAGAAGACATGAAAGCAGGAGGCAGTCAATTCCCAGTGAAATTCAGCCTTAGAATGTCCCTCTCCATATCTTCCAGACTAATATGTGTGCTGGTTTGCAATAGATAGGGCAGTAACACACTCTGTTCCTTTTGTGCCACTTGTGCCTATACTGTAACAGTCCTGGGAAACATCTTGGTCTACCAGCACTGTACCCAGGGATAATGGTCAAGTGCTCTGAGAAGGAGAAACACTTCTTCCCTCTCCTCCCTGCAATGCAATTTCAAGCTGAGGAAAAAAAATCATGACATCACAGAGAAAGAAAAATGATTAATGCACTAACACCACAAATGGAGTCAAAAGAGTCAAAGTATCTGCATTAAACCCAGGAATCAGCCTTGCAGTCACAGTGTTACAAGGCTATTGCAATAATATCATCCTGTCACCCACTCCCACAGGAAGAAAAGTCTAAATGTTCCAGGGAAAAGAGCTTAGGCTGCTGTGGTTCTCTTCACCCTCTGTCCCCGTGCTGCAATTAGGGAGGTGGTGATTCACACATTACAGAATTAGTGCTGAGAGTTCTGAACAATGCAGTTATTGAGAAGTAAAGCACTGGGAATAGAAAATATTATGGCATCAGCAAGAACAGTTAAAGTCAGTGACTCAAAGGCCTATGTGGCAGGAGTGTATTATATACAAGCCCCCTGCTAATAGCACTTCTGAGCACTTACAGGAGGAAAAGCTTAGATTAGGTGGTGTACACCACACTCTGGGGGGCATAATATACACACTTTCTAGAAGTAAGATCCAACTGGAAATCACGCAAAATCAAGTGAAATGCAGCAGTGTTTCTGAACCAGGAGCAAGCAATAGCTGTGGTTAAAATACGTTGCACTTACTTGTATTCCAACAGCCATACAGAAAGGCAGGAGAGGAGGAAGCTTTTGGAGAGTGGGTGGTGGGAAGAACTGTTGTGTTGGATACAAAGGTTGCACAGTGCACAGATAGAATTCAGCTCCCCTCCCCACAAAACCCCCAGCCTTGTCAAGATCTTTATCTCTAATAGGTGCAAAAGTAGCTGAGGCTACCACTCACATAACCTATTTCTTACTAGGGACAGACTTATCACTGAGAAAATGCAAGGACTATAGAAAGTTAGGTTTGCCCAAGACTGTCTTCTGACGAGCTACAGTCAGTGCTGAAAGCTGCTTCAAATGTAATTACTGCCAGGACCTCAGTCATGGTTGTCAAATCCCTGCTGTACTCGCATGTGCTACTCAGTTCCTGAGGGAATCAGGTTTATTTAAAGCTGCTCAGAATTTGTTGTATTCAGGGTACAGGCTGATCCTAGAGTGTCAGAAGCCGAGGCAGTTAGCTGGGATTTTTCATCAGCATTGGCAGCAGCAGTGGGTACTGTGATTCTCAGGTCATCATGGAATTCACAATATTTTCCCAGTTCCAGATCTCCTCCCCAGCGCTGTCCCTTACATAGAACTGGATGGGAAGATGTTCTAACTCACTGCTAGCTGCTAGCTTCCCAGGGAAATCGCAGCACAGGTTATCAAATCTGGGATTTACATGCAAAATGGGTAAAACCACTCAAACACTCCTCAAACACACTTTCCCCTTTGCTTTCTCTTCCACCACCTCCCTACTCCAAAAGAATGTGTAATTTCCCTCGATTGGAATGCCTTAGCTGCATTCTCAGTGGAGCCCACTACACAGCATCAAGAAGCATCTTCTGGACAGAAGGGATGTCAGTTTGACAGCTTTCCTGTGGCCCACTGGTTCCAAAACTTCTGAGGAAAATGACAACATTCAGGCAGGCATTATACTGTGCAAATTTCACTTAGACATTGATTTCTGTGAAACAGAAACACCTTTGGGGCAAAATCTATCACTAAACACCTTTCTCACATAGTCCTAGGCTAGACTTTCAAGGAAGCTGATGGATACATGCCCGAGTAGCAGCAATTAGAAGGAAGTAGACAATTTGGCAAGAACTGCATGCGAGAAATACCTGGGGAAACAGAGGTAGAGACGGACGTCTTCTGCTGTTTTTCTGTTAGGTCTCCACAGTTTGGTCCCTGAGGTGTTCTGGCAAGTGGGGGTCCCAAGCTGAGCAACGTGAAAACATCTGGAGTCCCTAGGAAAGTTTATCCCTGACATCATGCTGAACCAGCAGCCTCCCCAGATCATCTCAGTGCAACTCAGATGTTCATTGCTCAGGCATCATGGCAGGGGAGCAGGATGCAGCTCTCACAGCCCCATGCCTCACATCCTACCTTCACCAGCCTGTTCTGGCTGAACTAAACTTCATCTTAAATACATTATGTCTGGGGCAAAACCATAGGGAATGTCATACTGGTTTACAAAGCAGCAAAGATCAACTGTATGTTTCAGCAGCCAGGCCCAGAGTAGCTCCAAAGGCTACATATCTTTACTAAACAGAAGCCAGATGCTGCAATGACATGCGTGTGCTAGACACTGGCGCTAGCTCAGGATCAGGCCTGGGATTGTTTTATACCTGAGAGTGTTTGCAAGCAGAGTAAAAACCTAAAAGAGCATTATACCATGGCTACTTCTGAGGGGGAAAACCAGATGTTTGCACTGAATCAGGGCACCTCTGGCCTAGCATAGAACTAAGAAGAGCAAAGGGCAGATCTAGGATACCATTCAAACACAGGCAAGCTGTAGGTATAGGTTTCTGCTGCAGCCTTTTGCCCTCTGCTACCCAGTAAGCTGTTGGCTATACCAATCTCTATATGATTAAGCAGACCCTGCTTCATCTAATACACATTTCATGTTCCAGATCTTGCCAGTAAGACAAACATTTTTGTTGCTGCCAGTTGTGAACACTACACGTTTGCCTGGGAGATGCTGTGCTTGTTTGCCACAAATGTAATTAGATAATCAATCATGAGAAGCCAAGGAGAAATATTGGCATTGCAGACAAACATCTTTTCCAGTTCACTCTCTAAAAAGAATGAGGACTTAACTAAAAGGGAGAGGAAAAACTCTGGCTATGCACTCACACGATCTCTATCCTAACCCCCTTTTCCCTGTCATTTCCAGCAGGGAGTAGCAGCTAGACAGCAGATTTTCTCCAGCTGCCAAAAGGCATCCGGAAAGCATGAGAACTTGTGGAGAGAGACTGTTCTCCTCTGGGTGACAAATGTGTTTCCAGTTAGGCCATGCATGAACAAGGGCACTCATAAAGTAAACACATAAGAGATTAGCCCAGACTCAGGTGTAAGCCTGATCCAATGCAAGGGGAAAGCAGCAGAGCCACCAGGCATGCTGCTGCACTGCTGGCAGCCAACACAAAGCTGTGACCTTGCTGCTCTGTCCTGCCCTTGACCTCTTAGTAAATCCATATCTGGATTAGTTCAACGATACCAAAGATCTGTGTGGACTCTGTATGAAAATTAAAGTGGCTTTACTGCAGTTAATTCAGAAAGGAATTTGTTCCATTTCAGGACCCTGCTCACTTCTGCATCCAAAGCCTCAGCTAAAACTGAGTCTCTGTTTTGCCTTTGGCAGTAGTGAACAGGGATAATGAAACTCAACAAGGTCCCACAAGGACAGTGCAGAGTGACATGACATCTATACTACCTCATCTCTGCATTTATGATCCCTTCCCTCTGCCTCCATATGAAAATGCAGGTGTCTGGACAGAGTAAAAAGCACTCTCTTTTCTCGTCAGCTTTTTAAAATGCTTCTTTCATCTCTACTGAAAAACTGTCAGCAGTAAAATAAAAAGTGGTCCTTAAAGCCGTACTGAAAGACTTACAATGCACTCTAATGGTCACCATAATGCTCCTAAATGATGCCAGTTCTGTATCTGGAGAAAATAAGATTATTTTTAGGACTGAAAACTTCAGCTCTCAAGAGCTAGGAATTAACAAAGTTGTCCATGTAATTGTAGTTTGTACCATCCCTATATGTACTAGATACAGCCTTTAATTGCATAATCACAAATTACACTATATTTTAGCTTCCATATTTAATGCAAAATATTTGGAACTTGGTGTTTCTTTTTCCCAAATCAAAAATTTAAAAAAACAAACACAGAAACACCAGACTTTTTCATTTGTGCAACATTTAAACATAGTCTTTAAGCTTTCCTCACGATGATCAGCTGCACAAGAAGACAAAAATTGTTGCTATAAAAACAGTTCTACTGACAGATAAAAATCCCAAATCAACAAACAATCCTGCAGAACTTGCAGAAGGAAACAGAAGACCTACACTTGATCCACAGTCTTCTGTAGCCATCCTAAGCCCTACCAAGTGAAAAGGCCAACAGCTGGACGTGACAGGTTAGGTCTATAAGGTTCCCCCAGCTTCACTCGAGTTGTAATGGGCTGGGAAATAAGCAGGGCCAGAATTAATAGGTAATTACTCATCCTTATCTCTGGCCTTTTCTCCATAAAATACAAGTCTCTTCTCTAAACTGCAACCAGAACGCAGAAGGGGCCAGAATAGGACCAAGGAATTGATTCTCTACATACCAAATCGTTCCATGCCTTTCCTACATTTAAGATACTTTACTTTTTCATATTCCTGCTTTTTTTCCCTACTCTGCATTTTATGCAGATTTCTGCCTTCTCTAGAGAGTTTTGCATTATCAAAGGGCAACAGGAGAAAAGAAAAAACCTGCTTGCTGCATTTAGCATTGATTTTTCCCCTTCACTCTGAGTCATAGAAGCTAACATTTAATTAATTTCTGACACTTTGACAGCTTCTAAGAAGACATTTGTAGAGCTATCAAGTGCTGCTGATAGCACTGTCAGACAGACACTTTTTGAATTATCAGCTATTAAGGACCCATATGCAACAAATTTCCAAGGATTATTATACAAATTGTTCTTTGAATGAGAAAAGCACACAAAGGCTCAGCGAAACATAAAGAAACCATTGTTCCCAGGTGAATTTGATATTTGCAAATGTTTTGCTATTTTGATCACTTCCATGGTTTAATAAATCAAAGTCACTTTGTTTTGCATTAAGAAAATTAAATGGCCTGTCTTGGGACATCTGAGAACACGGCCAGCTTTTCAAGTCACAGCGGTCTTTATGGAGATACAGTTTGAAGAACACGGAATACTTGATTTTAGAAAGTGCTGAGCAGTGAATGAGGTCCCTTCAAGATCTCACAAACCAGAAACTGCACAACTAAAGTAACCAAAATCTCCAGTGTCTTTTAAACCGTTCTTGCCTTTACTCTTTGACCATGCTTTCTGACCCATCACCATCTCTTGATGTAGTGACTACTTCAGGCTCTGATACAGATCTTGATGTTTTGCTTTTAAACACACAAGCAAAGCTGGCGAGGGGCTGAAGTGATCCACGTGGATTAACACCACTCCAGAGACTCTGTAGCTGCAGGTGGCAGTTTGGGTACCACAACTTTATTTTCTCTGGCCTCACGACACTAATTTACCAACTGACAAAGCAGCTTTGTTCCAACAAGAGAAACAGAGCTGTGTTTCACCTTGCTCAATGGCACAGCTATGTCTGGATGTTAGCATTTGTCTGCCTCTGCTGTATGCCAGAGCCCTGTTGTTACGATCAGGCTGCTCCACTCACTTGTCCTTGAAGCAGCTGGCATTAGTAGCTCTGGTGAGCTCAGGGAATTTATTAGCTCATACAGTGAAATTCAGCTTGGTGTTCCTCTCCTTGTGGCCTTTAGGACTCTCTGTAAGGCAGACTTACATACATGCCAACCAGGTGTGAGCATATTCAGCTCTGCCTGTGCTACCAGCTTAGTTATGCAGAGGATAGGAATGATTTGCAGACGGAGACAATACCCGTATTTTAGCCCATCAGCTCCAGCAAGCACACATCATCTGGGCTTCCCTTCTTTTTCTAAGCACAAAGAAACTCCCCACCCTTTTCCCCTTTGCACAGCAGTCTCACTGAGGGAATGGCAGAAGGCAGGTCCAGTCCAGCCCTGACTTCAAAACTGCTGCTGTCAAGTTTAATTATCATCACAATTCATGTTTTAGGGTTTTTAAACATTATTTCTGTGCTAGAGGATAAAGAAAAGCAAAGGGAAAAACCAAACCAGAACCTCTCCTCCCCCAAACCACAGCCCAAAGTCTCATAAAGCACATAAAAAATAAACAAAGGGGGTCATGGCACTCCTGCCCTGAACTGTGTGCACCTAAAAGAGAGCAGTTAGTGGGTAGGCAATGCCAAGGAAGCAGACAAAAAACTCTCAGGCACTTTCCCTGAATTGGCTTTAACAGGGTAACTAATTATCCCTGGCCACAGAAATCTGGAGGATGAACTGGAAATTGAATCCCTGTCTAGGAATCTGACCATCAGTTCAGCCTCTTGTTTGGGTCTTCATCACATTTCCAGTCAATCACTGGCACACAGCAAGTCAGGGTAGGGGAAAAGGCTCCAGTGAACCCCAAGAGTGAGGCAGCACATGCCCGTGTTTGGGTTTTTTTTAACATGTTGGCCTTTGACTGTCTTTTCAACCTCTTTGTGTCAGGGTGGAGCTGGAACCTGGCACTTCTACCTCCATGGATCCTCTAAACCTCTCTTGGTACAACGGTGACATCGGTGACAGGAACTGGAGCAAGCCACTCAATGAGTCCAATGCAGACCAGAAGCCTCAGTATAACTACTATGCCATGCTGCTCACTCTCCTCATCTTTGTCATTGTTTTTGGCAACGTGCTGGTGTGTATGGCTGTGTCCAGGGAGAAAGCCCTTCAGACTACTACTAATTACCTGATTGTGAGTTTGGCAGTGGCAGATCTCTTGGTAGCAACTCTGGTCATGCCCTGGGTGGTCTATCTGGAGGTAGGTGACTCAGTTTTCTTTTACAGCACTGAATATTTCTGGTGAACGGGTAGTGAAAGGAAGAGGAAGAAGCCATAAGCAGTTAGACCATTAAGTATGAATGTAAAGCAAAACAAACTCCCTGATATGACATACACTGTTGAAACACCACAATACTAATCATCACTCTGGTTAATTATTGTTTGCATCCCACTTTAAAAGCACAAAGCACCACGCCTTGGCTAAAGCTTATTAACATGACCATAGGCTGGCTGTGAGAGCAGTCAATGCCTCTGGGACTATTCATACTCTTCTATTATGTAGCAGAAGCATGTCTTACAAGGAGTTTTTACTCTCTTAGGCCCAGCTACAACCACCTCTCATGAAAGAACAAAGCACAAATGATGTAAGATGCTTCCCCTGTTTCTTGGCTCACATGTACATGGATTTGGTCAGGAACCTTGGGTTCCTTAACCTAACAAATAGGACCATCGGGCCTCTACATTTCAGCAATAGGTTATTTTTTCATTCACTTTTGCCCTTTCTGCTCTTACCCATAACTCTGATAAGTGCATTGCTAGCTTGAAGCAACAAAAACCATGACAAATACTTGCTGGCAGAGAAGGAGCCACTGGACTGATGTGGGTTAGGCACACTGGTTCCTCTCTGGGTCTCCAATCCAAAAATCAAAACCAGACAGACTTTTTTCTTCTGTGTGTCCCAAAGTGTGTTTTTGGCTTTGTGTCCCAAGCTTGGACAAAAATGAAATCATTTTAAAAATCAGCCTCTCCACAAACAAATCTTCTGCTTCCAATCTCCCGAGGTTTCTCCTACGTGACTGAAAGCACTAAGAACCGCTGCAGCTTACAACAACCCCCCATAAAGTCAAAACCATGCATTCCAGAAGCTAACATTGCACAGGCTCATATCTGGCTGGAAACCTTTGCCTTTGGGCAAACTCTCAAAGTTACTGCTGTAGCTGTCTCAAGTGCTTTTTTAATCACCGAGTATTCATCTGTCACTCAGGCTTCAGTACAGTCATTCTTTCTTCCTTCTTTATGCTGCCTATGGTTATGTATATCAGAGCAGAAATAACTGAAGAATAGATATCTTATTCATTCTATTTTCAAAAGCAGTAGGACTCTATTTTTATGAGAGGGAAATATACTTTTTTCATCGCATGTCAAATACAGCAGTCCTAATAATTGCTATTAAACTTAATTGGCAAAGTTCAGTTTCAACAGTAAGATAAGTGAAGTGAAAAAGGCTACTGGCAACTGGAAGTGCTATCATTAGTTCTTTGTCTTTAATCACAAGACGTAGTGTGTCAAAGAGTTTTCACTCTGAATTCCATTCATTTCGTTCACAAAAAATAAAGTGAGAACTTTCTACCCTGATTTTTAAACTTTTAAAAGTAGTGAAGGAAAGCTGTTGCTTCTCTGCTGCTGACCTTTGCTAGATATCATTGCAAAAAAGTTGTAAGTACAATTAGAGGTGCTGGGGATATAAAATTAATGTACTTTCTTCCTAATCCTTCTTTGCAATGCTTCAGAGACCTGTTTAAGCTCCTATCTAGCTCACTCTTAGGAAACTCACACTCTCGTGTCCTTGGAATAGGAGCCCAAGGTTTGTATTCACTGATTGGGCTACTCAACTCAGCACAAGGGAACAGGATGGAATTAGGAGGGACAGGAGAAAAAAAAGCACACCAGCCCTGAGGGTAACACTCTAAAGAATGCTTTGGATAGAGCAGAGTACTTCCTCTGTGGTCATGCCATCACCTAAAACCTTTACACCAGACAGGACAAAACTCAAAGGCACTAGGTGCCAAACAATCCTACTTGTCATGGCATGTGACTGATTGCACATGACCATCTGGAACTTCTGCACAAAAAATATTGATCCCTTGAATCAGCAGAACTCCAGCTACCAGCAAGTGTCTATAACTTTGTGCACAATTCTCCCTTTACACTCTCTCAATAGCTTACACTTGGTGAGTTCTTTTACTGACTTTCTTCTCTCTCTTTGCAGGTGGTTGGTGAATGGAGGTTTAGTCGGATCCACTGTGATATCTTTGTAACGCTGGATGTTATGATGTGTACTGCCAGCATCCTCAACCTCTGTGCCATCAGCATTGACAGGTGAGAGCTCCATGGAATCAAGCAAGTCATGGCCATCTTTATATGGTCTAATTTTACCTGTGATGCAGATTTGAAAATGGTGACAGTTAGTGGTGGTGTCTTTTGAAGAGCAATTTAGAGGGACCTAAATGAGGTCAGAAGAGGGATTCCGTAGTCTTGAGAATGTAAGTTGCCTGTATATGTCCACAGTAGTTCAGTCATCCTGTTTGCGTACTGGAATGGTAGACATCAGTGGGAAGGGTCTTGTTCAGAAAGAGTGGAAGAAAAATGCTATACTAAGTCAATCTCATGCCTTTCAAAACAAGGAATGCAGACATCGTGGAGATTCATGAAGCCTGACTTGCGCTATTTCTCTTCCTTTCAGACACAGTTACTAGCTGTAATTTCCCACAGAGATTGTCAGCACTGGTATAATAACAATAGGCTGGATTTGTATCTCCCCACTGCAGGTACACAGCAGTAGCAATGCCAATGCTGTATAACACCCGCTACAGCTCCAAGCGCAGGGTCACAGTCATGATTGCTGTGGTCTGGGTGCTTTCTTTTGCCATCTCCTGCCCACTGCTCTTTGGCCTCAACAACACAGGTGAGTGTAACGCCACCTACAGCTGGCTAGTGGCACCTTCCCAGATTTACTGGGTCCCCAGATAGTTTTCTGTTACAAGGAATAAACACGGGGATCACAGGGTTCAGGTGTATTCTGAAAGGGGAAGAGAAGAGGGAGAAGCCTGAAACTGTTTGTCTTCCAGATGAGAATGAGTGCATCATTGCCAATCCTGCCTTTGTCGTGTATTCCTCTATCGTCTCCTTCTACGTCCCCTTCATCGTCACGCTGCTGGTGTACGTGCAGATTTACATCGTGCTGCGGAAGCGCAGGAAACGTGTCACCACCAAACGCAGCCGCCACAGCCGCGTCTCAGACACGCGAGCCCCGCTCAAGGTAACCAGACCTCTGCCTCGCCCTCAGCGCTCTCTGTCCTTTCCCTTTCCTGCTCCCCCTCATCCCCTAAAGTGCTTCCTCCGTTCCTCAAATGATGCTGGCTGGACTAGGTGAAATACTGGATCACAAAGGTGAATGCTGTGTCCTGTACCATTTTGGAGTCCCAGCTGCACACTCTGGATTATTAGGTCGTTGTCTGGTGCTTCACGGGCCTCTCTGGAACTCAGGGGATGTTTCATCAACAGATCTGCATTAAGAGCTGCTTTATTAACCAGACTGCATTTCCTTTGGCTCTGCTGAGTCTGGGTCGAGGTGTCCAAGACTACAGTCTATATGCTGTTTTCTGAGTCAAAACGCCACTCCCACACCACATGCAAAACAACCAGTAGGAACATACAATCCCAGAGACACTACATCCAAACTGCATTGCCCGAGAGGCCAGCGCCACATCAAGCAAAGGAGGCAGCCAGACAGGGATAGACTGATCTTTTTGCTTTCTTTCCTCTGGTGAAAGGCACAAGGCATATTTGCCTCCATTAGTGCTTTTTCAGAGCAGTTTTCCATCATTATTAGCACCTTAGTCCCAGTGATTGATTTCTGCTTCATGCCCTGTGTTTGTATTTCCACATGCCTCCCTTACCAGCTTCTCTTCCCAATTACTATCTGCTTGTGTAACCTCTGAGCTGGTGCTTGCCCCTTAGGACAAATGCACTCATCCAGAAGACGTCAAGCTCTGCACAGTTATTGTGAAGTCCAATGGGAGTTTCCAAGTTAATAAGCGCAAAGTGGTGAGTGTTGAAGAGAAGTGGTAGCTTTTCAAAGCTTTTAGCTTTCCCTTTTCTCCTCTCAGACAGCAAGATGAATTTATGTAAGGTGGGAGAAAAATAAACTAAGAACAAAGGTTGCCATTCAATCTCAAAATTTAAATATTCCTCCCATTCCTTAGAGTGAAGCAGAAGGTTTAAGATCAGAGCTCAAAAAACCAGACTAAGCTCACCTAAAGATCAGCTATAAAAGCCATGACATTTTAACATCTTACATCTTTGATTTCTTTTCCTCTCTGTTATTTATTTTAAGTCTTGGATTGCATTTGCTTTGTTGGGTCTTGCTTGCTGGTTTCAGTTTTATTTATTCATATTCTGAAAATCTAAATAAAATCTACAGGGAGTGGGGATGTTGTCTCTCTCATTCATAGCTGCTTTGTGCAATGAAGGAGAGGCATTCCCCGCAGTTCTGTCTATCCTGTGTACATAGGGAGGGAGAAGAGGGATTGATTGCTCTTCAACATCATCCAGCTTGACTCTGTAAGGAGTGTTCATTGCTCCTCTCTGTATATTTATCTCTCTATGTTGTGGACATTTGATTTTTGTCCAGGAGGCGGAGAGTCACATAGAAGAGATGGACATGGACATGGTGTCCAGTACCAGTCCTCCTGAGAAAACCACCATCAAACCTTTGGCACCAAGTAGCCATCAGCTAGTTGTGCCGGTTGCCTCTAATCAGGGCACCAACTCAACTCTGCAGGCACCCTTGGACAGCTCCGGGAAAGTAGAGAAGAATGGACATGCCAAAGAAACACCCCACAGAGCCAAGGCCTTTGAGATCCAGTCTATGCCCAATGGCAAGACAAGGACCTCTCTCAAGACCGTGAGCAGGAGGAAACTGTCACAACAGAAGGAAAAGAAAGCCACTCAGATGCTTGCCATTGTACTCGGTGAGAGCGCGCGTTGGCTTGCTCTTGTGTTTCTGCAGAAAGCCACCAGCTATCCAGGGTTAAGGCAGCCAGTCCGAATGGCCACTGAAGATTGTTTTCCAGGGCCTCACAGAAATACCTTCCCTTGACACATTAAAAGATACGTAGGCAAGAGGCTGCCCATGGGAAGGCTTCCTCCTTCCCAGCTAGGAACAGTTCACAGTGTTGTAATAAAAGGCTCAAAGCTGTCCATCTGTGGGGTGTCTGGACAGCTGGGTGCAAGGGCAAGAGAGCTCATGGGCTTTCTAGAACACAGAAGGCAGCACAGCTCAACAAGAAACTGGCACCTCTGAATGCCAGATTTTTTGATGTAACTAATCAATAACATGTCTCATTACATCAGCAAAGCAGTTCTTTGGTACCTGGATACTCAGAATGCAGACTAAGAGAGTTAACAGACAAACAGAAGGCTTATTCCTCAAGGAAACATTTTCCTTTACACTCAAAAGAACCTGACTGTTCCCACAGTCTCAACATTTATCCAGCTTTCAGCAATCAAACACTGTCTTTCTTTCCCCCCACCCCCCAGGTGTTTTCATCATCTGCTGGCTCCCATTCTTCATCACTCACATCCTGAACATGCACTGTGACTGCAACATCCCCCCGGCGATGTACAGCGCCTTTACGTGGCTTGGATACGTCAACAGTGCTGTCAACCCGATTATCTACACCACCTTCAACATCGAGTTTCGCAAGGCTTTCATGAAGATCCTCCACTGCTAAAACTAAAACAGCTTGTTTTAAGAATGAGAAACAACGATGCCATCCACGCACACAAACGGGCAGCCATGGAGAGGTCTCAAGCTCTTGCATTGGACAAGAGGCCTACAATGTTACATCAGTGCCGTGTCCACGCACCTCTTGGTAGGGCTGTGGCAGGGACCTTCACGTGGGAGGTTCTCTCATCCCTCAAGGTGACCTTTGGAGTCTGGGACACCAATCCCATGGGCACTTTTCAGCGCTACCCTCACACTGTGTTTGGAGCGGAAGCAAAATCAAGACACACTCACTTGATTCTTGCCTGTGGCCACCTAACCTTGAGTGCATTAGACACAGACAGTCGTAGAGCTGTATGAAGCTGGCGGTGGGTCCCTGCCACCGCTGGCTCATGTGTTACATCATCGATACAACCCTCACCAAAGACAAGACCATCTTTTCCACTTCGCAATAGGAGGCAGACAGAGCTTGCGGAAACTCCACGCAATAGCTTGGCCTTCACCTTGAGCTGACGATTTTCGGTATTAAACTGCTGAAGCTTTGAGGAAAAAAAACACTTTAAGAGGTCCACAAGTGGGCTAAGAAGGTTCTTCCACTTACAGATCCAATCCCTGCAACAACGTGGCCCTACGAGCAACGAGTAGAAGGATGAAGGGGACCAAAAGTCTCAGTGAGACCACTACATCAGTGTAAATATGAATAAATAGGATGAGCTGAACAGAAGCCCAGGCCAAAAGAAAAAATAGATGGAGAGAGGAAAAGAAGTGATACAAAAAAGTATCAACAAGAAGAAACAAAACAAGTATCGCATGGAATACATTCAGGTCAAACAAGACACCACCTACTGTCAGCCAGCCCAGCAGCAACTTCTGCCCACCAGCATTTCATCTCCAATCTCTTACAAGAAGTTACAGAACTAGGTGAGGAGTGTTAGTGCAGTGAAGACAGTGTGCCAGGTGAGGCATCTGCAGCCACATCCACCTCAGATGTGAACTTGAACAAGTCAGATAAGTTAGGTCCAGTTCTTCCCACCTAACTTCAGGGTGCCATGATGCCAAGGACCACCTCAGATACGATTTGCCTATGTCTCTCAATAGAGAGAGTGCAGAATAACATCGTGCCTAATTTGAAATAATAGTAAATAAGATGAAACTGTGTGGTTTGGAAAAAGCCAGAATAAAAGGCCAAGAAAGTCCCTAGCTGGAGCTGCTCACGTGTCCAGGCTGGACTCTGGAAAGGTCTGTATGTTTCCAGCATCCCTTACATTCTGATATCTATCTTTCATGGATTAAAACAACAGAAAATCCATAATAGCATCATTTCACCACATTGACTCTGGCCCTGCCAAATCCACACTGTACTTACCAACTGTATTCAGTTCACAATATGTTTTGTGATATCTCTGTAAATAAAACGTAGTAAGACGAATAAAATGACATTAAAATAGGCCTGGCTAGAAGTTAATGTAGGACTTGGAGAACTAGATGGTTACCATAGCCATATGCACAGGCAAGCTCCCAAGCTCTAGTTCCCTGTTGTTTTCTAAAGATGTTAAAACAACCCAGAGAGCAATATCATCCCTTTTCTCTCTATGCAGTTTGTGGAATATTCACATAGTTTCTGCTTTGGAATAGATAAAGACCACTGCCAAGGCTGGGTTCTTCTATTCTCTGGTTTTCCTATATGGTTAACAAAGTAT
This sequence comes from Urocolius indicus, assembly GCA_013401255.1. Classification (NCBI taxonomy): domain Eukaryota; kingdom Metazoa; phylum Chordata; class Aves; order Coliiformes; family Coliidae; genus Urocolius; species Urocolius indicus. The sequence continues at coordinate 21,608 of WBNH01001547.1, read as the reverse complement.
TTTCCTGTGGAATGGATCGTGCTGGCAGAATGTCTTCCAGATGTATACAAAGAGGAGATTATGTCAAGCAGCCATAGAACAGATGCTCTCAACCCTTTTCTGAAAGTGAAGCAGGAGTCCCATCTTGATCCAAAGATTTCTGTTCTTAATCTTGTGTTCCTAGTAGAGGTCAATAACCAGTGTTACTAGGCTTAAAGTCTGCTCATTGCTCTAAATTTAAACAGAGAATGATCCTACAGATGCCTGAACACATTCCAGCTTAGTGAAGGATTTTAGCATATATCCTCATCAGAAATAGGTCCTTTGCATTACCTGAATAGGAGGTACATGCTTATCAGAGCAATGTTTTGTTGACATAGGTGAACCAAGAGTTACATGGTGCTGTCAGAACACAAGACTGTGACCAGGTAAGATAGGGCCAGTCATTTTCCTGTTTTAGCATCGCAACGTATCTGTAGGGAACCTTTGTACATTAATAGCATGACAGGAGAGGGAAAAACCACTTCTTACAGCAGCATAGGAAAGGACTGGAAAGTTTCCTAATCAGAAAATTAGAAACTCAAGAGATCTCAGGCACACCTTAGTTGTTCTTTTTTTTTTTCTTTTCCTCTCCAATTTTAACCAAGCAATTTCACTCAGTGATGGGAATCAACTCAGACTGGATTTACTTAAAAGATTCAAAGAACAATGCAAAGTCAGGAGGGTTTTTTTTTACTGGAAAAATAGTAACAAGCCAATTTCCTAACATTTACAATCACCGAGCAGAAAGGTGTCATTTGACTCAGTGAATTAACACTTAGGGAGCTGAATTGAAATAGAAAATAACGTGCATATAGACAAAAAAGCTTTAAAGCACCTGGAAGTTGTCATAGGTGATGTTTGCCCTGTACTAAAGCCCAATGTGAGCCCTCAAAATGAGTGGAATGTGAATAACATCTCAATTTTGTGCCAACTTTGTGTTCAGTGTCAACCTAAGACAAAGTCCTCGTCTTCAATGCTGTCTACCTTGTTTGGAAATTTTGTTTCTGAAACTAGGTGCAGAACCTTATAGCTCAACTCAGCGAAACTGCTAAATAAAACACTCTTCCAAAAAGGTCAGGAAGGAAAAAAGCTGCAGATAAAAGGCCTATGTCCTTCACATGTTTGCCAACTTGGACCAAAACAACCAGGTGCCACTTCCTAGAGATTAAGTGTTTTTTTGGGTGAAGTTACCTGCAACTCATCATTCACTCCAAGGACATTAAACCACTTGTTCCTAACATTCCAGACTCAAAGGTATCTTGGGGCAATGTCTGTACCCCTCGTGCCCTTGGAATGGTGGTAATGCCACGTCTGGTCATCTCCTCTGCAGCAAGTTTTCCTTTCCCATAAAACAGCTATACTTAAAGGCAACAAACTAAAGCACTTTCCCACCCATGAATGAAGCCTTCATAACTCTTTTTGCGAGAGGGTCAGAATATATCATCACCTCTGACTTTACAAAGAATAAACTAATGTCAAGAACAAGGACAGTCTTTGCAATCTGTTTGTACAGCGCCCGGCACAGTGACAGCCCATAGCTGTGATGGAACACGTTTGCAGAAGCTTCTGAAAACTATGAGGTCAGTTGCATCGTACAAGGTTCTGAGGCCTCATGCCTACAGGTCTGAGTCTAGCAAATAGAGTCCTCACTGTTACTTCCACTCTGGAAAAAAATACAGCTTTCGCAAGGGCCTGAGATGGCAGGACATGCTGACGATGGTAAGGGTACTGATATGCTTATTGCAACCACCTTAGAGAGAAGATTTCATTTCTTTGCTCCTGAAGAACTTAAAACCCTTGCTATGCTCCCTATTTTGTTCTTCATTATTTGTAATTGAGGCTTTAGTTCTGCTTATTGAGTCTTCCAGATCCTGCTTTTCTTCCCTGTGATTCACAGCTCATTGAAGCCCGTGTGGCGCTCTCTCTGCACCTCCTGAATGGGTTTTAATTAAGAAGCCAGTGAATTCTGCCTGCACTGTATCTGGCGCTTGCCTGCTTGCTCCCACGACAGTCATGATACTGTTTATCTTCCTGATTGAAGAGTAAACTAATTACAGTAGATCTAAGCATCTTATTAAAACCTGCTGAAATAAAACGGAAAACAGAAAAAAAAGTCACTACCTCTGTGGTGAAAATCTCCAGTGAAAACACGACTCCCTGAAGAGTCAAGAATGTATAATACCCATCACAAGTACACGTGACACCAACAATGTCTTCATGCAGCACTGTAATTAAATAGAGACTTACACAAGCTAACCTGATGTCATATGCTTATTTTGTTCTTTTTACCAGAAATAGCACCAATGGTGTTCAGCTGCAAGAGGTCAGACTCTAGGCACTTACAGTTATGCTATACATTGTACAAACAGGGAATGGGGAAAGATGGCCTTCTGATGAGATCTTGTAACTTACTTTTTTCCTTGCTTTTCAGATTAGTTAACATTTTCTTGTCCTTTTCCTCCCTTATCCCAGTCTATCTTTAAGAACTGTAGCTTTTGTCTAGACTGAAGCCAGGACAATCAGACAGGCGAAAGAAAGGGTGCAGAAAGACACAGGCAGAACAGAAACTGCTCTTAAATTTCTCCATCTCTCTTCTCTTTTAGAAGAAGTCAGAAGCAGGCTGAGGAGGAAGGGATGAAAACTAGATAAGTACCTAGCCAAGAGCAGTCCCTTCTGGTGTCACGACAGCTGCCTGCATTTACTTTTTGTCACTACTACTTGACATCTGGTCCGCAGTACAACAGATTCAAGACTGGGATTGAAAGCCACTGTTCTTACTGGGACACCATTTGTCTACCTGAGCCATAAAAGTTGAGGGAAACAAATACACACGAGTCATACATAAGCACCAACTTGTATAAGCTTGGTTAGCAACAATACACAGGTGTGTGGAATCTACAAACTCACAATCTTTCTACTTGGAGAAAATAACCAGGGGATGTCAGACCATCATGGCACTGGAGTTGGTATAAGTACAATATTTTTAGAGCTGTGTTTTATGCAGAAGTTAACATGCCCCCAAAAAGTCATCATGGACATCACTTGGCTTAAGCAAATGTAACATAAAAATTCACATCAGTACGAGTTTTTCGCCTGTCCACCTCTATCACTGGTACTACATTAAAGGTTTTGGTGCATGAACACTCCACTGTATGGGACTGGCAGTGCAGACAGCATGCTGCAGCTGAGCCCTGTATAGGAGCTTATGCCAAGGTTAAGTAACTAGTCACGTGGAGGGTTTTTTTTCTTCTGCATTTCACTTGACTTTTATGTTGAAGAACTTCCTTATTTTGTTTACATTTATGTTGCATTTACTGACATGCTTTCTCCTCAACCTACCCTCTGAAATGTTTAGTATTTGTGCAAGTATTAATCCATATAGATGCATGTGAGCCTCCACTAGGCTTGGTGAGCCTTGCACAGCTGCAGTTTGGGAATAGCTCTCTCCATTATTATTTTCTTTATATAAAACAAGGGAAAGAGGAAGGACAAAAAATAGATAAAAAATTTCTTCCTTCTGCTAGGATAGAAAACTGTCTGTCTTAAGAACAAACAAACTGAAATTGCAGTTTAATGGCGTTTTGGATCCTTGGAATGAACCAAAGGTCTTGGTGTACTCCGTTGTGAGACAATGCAGAACAGAAATATAATCCCTGCCTTGAAATCTTCAGCTCATATAGTAACCAGCATCTTCAAAGCTACTAAGTTCAACTGATGTTTTATTCTCCTTGTTGTGTGACCCAACTCAATGCCAGTAGGCCTGATAGAAATTTAGGTTCTCAGATGACCCCTTCCCCCACCCCCAACACAATAGAATACTTTTCTAAGATGAGACAACAGGACACATGCTGGTTTGGTTTTAGCGTGTCTAGCCCTAGCCTGTCAGGATAAAAGGCCAGCTGCTATGAGATTCTCCCTTACAGCACAATTTCACTTCTGAGTGTATGGACTACAAAACCACCTCAGCAACCACTGCCAGCAAGCACTGTTCACACCATTCAAAAGAGATAAACCAAAACTGATCTGTCCATCTCCTGGGGCATTTGAGCAAGTCCTATAGTCTCAGGTCAGGCCTGATAGATTAATGAATGCCAAAAAAAGGAAACCAGTTGCACTTGTTAAATTACCTCACTCTCTTTAATCAAAGCTTCTTGTAATAATTAAAACTGCTCCCCCAATGCCCATCTTTCTGACGATACCAGACCATCTGCTTCATTAATAGCTTTTGACTCATAAATAACAACTTTCTTCACCAAAGAGAGAGCGACTATGGTGGACTGAATATAATTAAGGTATAATGAATAATTTACAGACCTAGAAATGCATTTAAAGAGACTTAAGAAGCAAAGGAAATCCAGGCGCTCTGAATGAGGAAAAACATTCTGCATTCCCAAGCTGCCATGCTGGGCCCACGAGGAAAAGTGGGATAATGAAAACAAGTGAGTACATTTACCCAAGCTCAGCATTGCTTCCCTGCTGCACGCAATCAACTGTATCCATAGCTTTGATGAGACAGTAAAGATGACATCACTTAAATCTCAGCTATGAGATTTTATGCCAGACTTCCTGAAGGCAGGTTTTGTGCTTGTTCTGTGTTAGAAGCCATCGCTCCTTTTTGTAACCAAGCTACCAGACAGATATTAACACACTGCTAGGAGGGGGTTGTAACACATAACATTAAGATGACATGTACATTAGCAGCAAGATTTATAAAAGTCAAGCAAAAGAGAAGCCACAAATGCACAGCAAGCTGATCGAAATAGGTCCTGCAGAGTGATTGGGGAACTCATCTGCTATCACTGGAGCAAAGCCACCTCAACATAGAACAGACAAGATAAATCGGCTTCTCAGGCCCACTGCCCTGTCTCAGGTGCAACAGATTCATCAGCTCAAACTGTGAGAAGCCGAAGATGGCAGTAGTCTGCACGTCTCCTTCTAACTCAGAAGCTACTGGTGAGAGTTAGCTACGAAACCATGACTCTTCAGCAACATGCCAACTTCCTGCTCCAGCAAGCCCCGTGCCCACACCACAAGCCTTCTTGTAGCACTGGACACCCATTTTGCACTCTGTTTCGCTCTAAGTGACAGTACAAGTGCAGAACACCAGGGAATCAGCTTTTTCAATATATAGGAAGGCTGGAGCCTAGATGCAAAGTCACACCAAATTAACCTTAGGGAGGTAGATTTATGATCGAATTATTGTGGCTTGGCAATTTACCGTGCTGCAGTAATCATGTTTGTGCATGTTCTCAGCAGGTGGCAGATGCTCTAGGTTATATTCCTTCATTCCGTTTACATTAACATGCCTAACTTGCATTTGCTAGGAGTTAGGATTATGCAAAGAGTGATTTACGTGGCTCAGCTAACACAATGTAACCTGTTTAGCCACAGAGACGTGCCTCTGTGTCTGAGCCCACCTGTCAGAAGAAACGCTCAGGTCTACGTTGGCAGTTCCCAAGGCGCCTTGTACAAAACATGTCTGATTGCCTTTTTTGACAAACAAGCTCATTAAATTACTTCCAAGACGAAACCAGAATCATTCAAGAAGATTACAGAGAGTGAAATACTAGGGACTGGAAGGTGACTCAGAGGTATCAGTGAATGAGAAAATGCTTGTAAAGTCTATCTTCTTAATTAAAAAGGACAAAGGCAAGTTTTCCAGGAAGCAGACTAATTTTGAGACACTCTTCTTTGCCCAGTCAGTCTGACAGTCTGTCTGAATGTCATATTTTAAACCAAAAGCCTAAGAGTACAGCTGTCAACCTGCAGTAATCATCACTGCACTTCCACTGATGTGGCACCAGCAGTGAGCGGGGTGGGGTAGAGTAGGACATTCCCTTCACAGAGGTTTCTTACAAAGGGGTATTCATATGCTTGAGGGCAAAAAAGCTTGAGGATATGTACTCCAGGAGCTCACACGTGTCCCCCTTCATACAAGGCATTACACAAAAGGGAGTTGTAACAAAACCAGAGTTAAGCTCTTCACATGGATCCCTTGTGGTTAACTTAAGCTAAGCATAAATTGAAGTTAAGTCAGTAAATGGTGGTGCATTTGCAGGTCTGAGACCCAAAACCCTAGTCTGGTTATCCATGTCTATAAATTCCAGCTCCATTGGGTAATTCGAGAGCTTCATTTAAAGAAAAGCTAATGCATCATGTCTTCGCTAAAGCAGAACAATTTGTTAAACACAGCAGTACTTAGTGACTCATAAAAGCATCAGCAGCCTCTCCTGCTAAGCAAACGGAACACAGCTTTTCAACACAGACAGAACGAGCAACTGCCTCCCTACATCTTTGTGTGATTAATTTAATTCTCAGATGATTGTATTCTATTTGTAAATGAACTGTGTCAGAGAGTTTGGTCCATAATCCAGGATTCAGCACAAACCATGAGAGTATTTTATATGATTCTAGTGGGGAGTGATTTATTTTTAGGTGGAATTGTTTACATTCTTACTGCAAAAAATGAAGCTACAGATTAAACTTTAGGTCACTTCTTTTCTTAAATTGTAACAATAATCCAGTTGAATGAATTGGCCTTGGAAGGGATCTCTGGAATGCTGGAAACACCTCCAAAAGGAAGCAGAGATTTCAACAGCTTCCTGTCCTCCAAATCCACTGCTTTAGAAAAACAAGCAAAACAGGAGTATTGCCTATAGAGCTGAACATTACTTAACCTGAAGCTGTCCACGTAGAGGCTCATTGGAACATCACACACATAGGGCCTTTGAAAAGTCTTTTTAAGTGATAAAAGCATATCAAGCAATTTGGAGAAAGCAGAGAATCCAAAGCTCTCAAAGTTTAGACAATTTTGAATCAGATAAAAGATCTGAGGTCTTTTTTTTTCCATGAGGAGTTTTACTTCTCCATGCTACGCATGACAAATCCCCACTTCCTCACTTTCTGATAAGTCAGGCTGTAAATTTCTCAAGTGAAAAATTGTTTCTAGTCAGACACAGCACTAAGAAAGTAGATAGCATGTAAGAACCCAGTAACAGATCTAGCTTTCAGCCCTCTGGTAACAACGTGAGGTGCTCCAAGGATGCTCCTTAGTTCTGTTGGTATATTTACTCTTTACTGAATTTATTTGTGTGGTACTTGTGGCGAACTGGACATGTTCAAAGTCACAGCTTGGCCATTTCCCCATGGATCTCTTGGACAGAAGCAGTGGAAATTGAACACAGACACCTGGCTTGCTATGCCCAAATTACATGAGAGAGAATTAACAGAGCATGCAATAGAAGAAATAACACTGCAGAATATTAGATGTGTAACAAGGAGATTAATGTGAATTATTTATTAATTATTTTTACACAAACTTCAAGTGCTGAGAAGCCACTGCTGAAGGTGCTGTACAGGCACAGGTGAGCATGTATGGCTGCCTTTCTTCCTGAGTGTAGGGTACTGTAGGCAATGCTCTGTGCTACCCCTGCAGCTCAAGGTTTCAGGCAGTCCTTTCAGTCAGCTTGAAAGTCTCCAGAGAGCCATTGCTAATGAGAGAAGAAACGTGCTGAAGAATTACTTGTCTTCACAAACAAGGCCAGTGACAAAGCAAAGAATGTGATTCTGCACCTCTGGATGATTTTGGTGAAGCCTAAGGGTCAGCAATGTAGACCTTTTTTTAAAGAGTCTACACAGTGCACTCAAGAAACAGTGTGTTTAGAAGATGTGCGTCCTGTAACTGCTCCCTTCAAAAGACACTGATGACATGTGCTGCCTTGGCTGTCAGCATTGGCAGTTCTTGGTTAAGAACACGATATAATTTATCAGCAAGGACAAAAGACGAACATGTATCTGAACAAGGGAAAAAGGGGGCGATGGAGACTCACAATTAATTTTAGAAATAACAAGCTGCAGGTTGCACGCTCACAAAGCAGAGGCTGGAATGCAGTTTTCCAGAGTTTGTAAAGACTCATTTAATTCCTTTCGAAAGTGAGCATCAAACAGGTAATTTTCTCTGCAAATTGCTTCGATCGCCTCTGCAATGCTCTGCAAGAACTGTGTATTTCCCTTGTGTCTTCTTAATCCTCTCTTATTTTCATTCTAAATTTAATTAAGCTTTTCTAGAGAGCTTTCTATGACATATTAGCAGAGTTTTGTTTTGGTCGGTGATGATAGAAATGAGCTGCTGAATTATGTGGCAAATGGATTTCTTTTTGCTGTGTAAATATTTCCAATTGTGTTGAGCAGTAGAGACATTCACTTTCCCCAGCTGAACCAATATAGCTAAAGCTAAGAGAAAGAGCTGTACGGACAAATGTAAAATATGCTTTCCAGTCAGTCTTTTCCTCCCTTGGTTGATGCACACAGCTGCCATTTTGCAGAACGTCTCATGAGCGGACCATCTCTGAGCAAATCAGGTGAATGTGATCAGCTCTAGGACCAAGGCTTCAAATGCAGCAATCTGCACAGCACAAACGAATCAAGGAGACTCCCCTACTCTTTGTTGTGAAATTAGCATTAAAGGATTCTCCCCAGCTTAGAGCACAGCTGAACACCACTTCCTTGGGAGAGCTTTTTCTGGGCTCCATTGCAAAATATTGTTATTCCAGAGAGGGCTCCTCTGAGCATCGTCTTTGACATCGGACTGGTTACCAAGCAACACATGCTGCATTATCGACGTTCCAACAGAACGTAACTGGAATGGGACACTTCTTGCTTTGATTTTCTCTTTGCAGATTTTTAAGAGAAGATTTATTCTGGGCTAATCCCTCACTTCTAGCATTTCACAAAGTTAGTTGACACTACTGATCAAATCACAAGATTACCAGTGTCCCGGACTACACAAGTTACATCTGAAGACAGACATTATCGTTACTATTTATGCTACCACGCAGAAGTCCTCAAAACTGGATCTAGGCTATCTGGTGTGAAAAACAAATCCTTGTTCCTCCCCCTCCACCCAGTTTTCCATTTTAGCCAAGAGACAGCTAAGAAGATCTGCCATTGTTCCTGTCTGACAAGCAGCGGGCAGAGTCACTGCTACCGTAAAGCCAGAAGTGTTGCAAAACTCTTCAGAGTCCAGTTATCTGACAAGTCACACAACCGGCTTTCTACATTCCAGCTGAAGGATTTTCAAAGCTGCACATAACTATCAAGAATAAAACCCAAACCATCCCTACTGGATAATTAACCTAATACCTGTCATTGCCCAGCGTTTATGAGGGATGCTGGTATCTTAAGCCTTTTGACTTAATTTCCTAAGAAGACAGGGAAGCAAGAAAAAAAAAAATCATGTGACATCAGCTGACAAGAAGGTCAAATATGTAAAAATCCCACAGTGATATTTAAATAAATAATACTTGAAAGTCCTTCATTTTCCACATGACATTACACACACGTGAGTAAGGCATAGGGGAGCAGACAATGCTGCTTTTCATTTTCATGCCTCTACAATTTGGTGAAAGCAACAGCTGTGATGAACACAGACAAGCCAGGAAGCATGCACTGTGCATAGGAGGCAGAAGGCAGTCCTCTGTGCCTTACTTCTCTCTGCCCCTCTATCTGCTACCTGGAGATTAAAAGCAGTAAAGTGAACACCAGAGGCTCTGGTCACATATTGGAGCCCTGGAGAGCAAACATTTTAAAACCAGAAAAAACCCACACGCACTCACTCAAGAAGCCTCAAAACCACAAAAGCCCTCTCTGGACTTACTTCAGGTACTGCTGAAGTTTTGGGTTGTTATTTGAGCTGGCTTTTTTTTAAGACATGACTAGTACAGGGAGACCAGTATTCCTGCTGTCAGTCACATCCATCATCTTGCAGAATTTCAAGCATCACTGCTAAGAAAAACATCTTCAAAGCGATATTGGAGGAAAGATGTCACACCAAGGGAGCGCTATCTGTCTGTGCCTCATACTTCTTTAATGTTATGCCTTTGACAGCTTAACAACAGCTAAACAGCTTAGGTCTCAGCAAGAGATTTTCCAGGCTGTTTGAGAACGAGAAGTATGACATTTTAATTAGAGGCAAAGCTTCTGATTTGCTACAAACACCTCTCTGTTTGAGGCTACACACGCAGAGCGCTATTTCTGCAGCACAGCACGTGGCATCAGCAGTGGCTGCATGGGTTGGAGCCCTGCTCTCCCCCTCAGAGCCCCGGGTGCCCCTGTGGTCAGCGCTACTGGTGCTAATGGGGCCATTCCACAGAGAAACCACCTGTCCTCTCCACCCCTCACAGAAGCTGCCACCAGCAGTAATTTTAGGATCACATTTTTTAATAGAGGCAATGCAAAACAGGTCTCACACGGTAGCTTTTTCAGCAGCTTCTTCCTTCTTTCTCTTCCCCTTGAGCTGAGGTCTGTGGTTTCTCCTGTCTGACATATCCTGTGGGCCTCCCAGCCGGGCCACCAATCTCCCAGGCTCCCAGTCATTCTGAACTTAAGAGAAAGGATGCTCACTCTGCAGCCCTGAGCACTCCCTGGAGAGCTTTTGAGATGGCTTCTTAACTGCAATTGGGTAGCAGTGAAGGAAATATACTTGCTTCAAAATATTCCCGTTAAATAATGAAGCCAGGGGACCTAAGAGAATTGTTCAATGTGAGGTGTTGCAGGAGAACTTTATGGGAGCAAAGCTGAACTACTTCCATTGCAAGTGTTACTACGAAGGACTCCTCCCCCAGAATGCATCTGTGGGCATTAGCCAGACATTCATCCCCAGTTCTGTGGTTGACACGCACTGTAATTTGCCTTTGGCATGCCGCAGGATCCAAGAAGGTAACTATAACATCAGCAAGACTTGTGCTGTGTACTGTCTTTTTCATTCTCCTCTCACACAAAACCATCACAAATGGAAGATGTTAACCAGTCCTATCATCTGCATGACACAAGTGATAAAACCATCTTGAAGGGCAAGCTCACATCAAGGCACTGAGAACTACAGAGAGCAGGCAGAACAAGAACTGTATCATTTCACAGACCTCAACAATTATAAGCAGTGTCATTGCATTAAATTGCAGGCTTTCCCTGATTAATGAGAAACAGATAACTCCACCCAAGTAGATCTGTGTGCTAAAGGGTGGCATACAGAGAATCTCTTGGGACCTTGGCATGCAGTCCTCAATTACCTGCCTTCACTCAGTTCCTTGGGCACTGATTTAACGCAAAGGGTATTATCCTTTCTCTCTTCAACAAGTACAGAAAGTATTAACAGGAAAAGAGTTTCTTTCAAACACTGCTGGGTCCATGCCCACGACTAAAGACAAGGCACATTTAGCAGCCAACTCTGGGCAACAGCTCTGGATTTCAGAGCAAGACTCCCAAGCTAAACAGGTGGCTTTTGCTTTTTGGAAAGAAAATACCACAATGGCAAAAAAGAAGTCACTTAAAGAATCCAGTTTATGCCTGTGAAAAAAATTAGAAGGTTTCCTTCAAGATCTGAAGGTAAGTAACTTCAAGGCCCTATTGCACAGATACTAACTGTATTCCCCCTGTGCAGGACAGAGTACAGGACTCCCACTCAAGCCTAGAAGCCAAGGACTTCTACACCATGCCATCGTGGGGGAGAGTAAATTGGGCAGCTTCCTGACTTTGTGGTTCAGTAAAACACTTTGCTCCCAGTTCTGCTCTTCTCCGGAGTTGTGGCTGATCTGGCCTCTCCCACAGCAAAGCAGCCTCCAGCCCGCCCTTGGGGATGCAGGCTGCCTCCAGTCTCTGTCCGGTTTAAAATAACGTCCTTGAGACAGGTTCAACTGGTCAAACATCAACAGGAAAAATGAATGTGTGAGAAGCAATAGCAAGGCTTTTAATAATAACTGTCATTACAATCATCCCTCCTGATCTTGTATTTAGCAGAGTCCAGAGAGCTACAGCGGGATAAAGCGAATCCAAAGAAAAGCATGCTGTATTAAACAATCAAATAGTGATGACTCACACATCACCACATAGCTTAGTTCTCATACCTCTGCCCTGTCCTGATCAAACAAATGCCAACTTTTTCTGCACAACAACATTTCTCACACACACACCCCAAGCCTATGGGAAGCCACTGAACAGAACCCTCTGTGTAATAGAGCAATTCCAGTTGTTGGCCAGAAATGAAAAGAAACTCCCTTTAGTTTGTCATTCCCCCTTGCCTGCATGAGGTAAAGACCCAGTACAACTTGTTTGAATGGGTAAAGCACTAAAGGCAACATTGGAATACCAATAGAGCAAACGAGGACAATGACTGGTGTTCAGCTAGAGGAGATGGACTCCAGCACAGTTGTATTTCTCTTCATCCCAAGCACAGCCACTGGAGCGGTAACGGCTGTCTGCTGAGACCTAATAAGCCTGTTTGTCTGGAGCCCATAACTCTCTCACTGCCAGAAGCAAATTACCTGTTTGCAGCACTGCTGTGGCTTGTTTGCTGGGACCTGAAGTGTGCTGCATGCACAAATAGACTTTTTCTCCGTCTATAAAAGACGGACACTAACACTTGCTTGTAACGACTCCCAGTTAGTAGTGCCCATCAGGGAAGATGTATCTTCTCCCCTGCAGAGTTGTGGATTATTTGTTTACATGACTGTATCTTTCCAGCTGAGAGGCTAAAAAACAAAGTCATCATCCCCTGCACGTTTTGGAAGTGCTTAGCAAACCAAGGTAGAATTGTCACAACTGGACAGAAGTGCTACTTACTGTGACAAGAGAGTCAAATCCATGAAAACAATACATTCTCCAGAGAAGTAACCAAGCTCTAGAGCATCTTTCTGATGGAGATAAAGAAGTACTTCCCAGCAAAGATGTGACTTAAACCTTGGCCTGGAAATAGCTACTTCTCTTGTGCACCAACTCTTTAAGGGATGACTTCTCCTCTGGGGCTACAAAGTCTCTTCCTTTCTAAAGACATCCTCCACAAACAGGACACAAAACAGACACAAAAATAAGTGTTCTACTCACCTATAGAAGCGCAGCTTCAGCAGAAAAAAAAAAAGAATCTAGGTAATTGAACACAACACCTTAAGCACTACTATGGAGAAACCCCAATGTCCTCAAAACCTACACAAAGGCTCTTACAGACTAACCTTTTAAGCTATTACCTACAGCTGACTGTTATTAGCCCCATCAGTCTGTTTCCACAGAGCACTTGACTTTCCCAGCTGCCCATTGTTCTTAAGAAACCCCAAAAAGGTGGTGGAGAATTTAGGGCAAGCCAAATTAGATACATCTTTTCTAAGTAGGAACTCTTTCAAATGGCCTGTGAAACTCCCACAGCAGCATTTTGCAGTTAAGACTGGAGGTTATTTGTAGCCCTCATAGCAGGGAACAAGGTTCAGAACGGCATCCACTTTTTGTCTTATCCTTACAGCCATCTTTCTAACGACAGTCTCAGTGTTTAAAGTCTGAAGTGTGGAGGCAGTCAATAAGTAATTTGAATGCTTAAGAAAAAAAATCTCTTGGCTCCGTTTTTCTCAAGCAATGGACTGGAATGATTCTGGAATTTATTTTCTCTGTGTTGCATCCATTTACATGCTTTCTACTAGTGATTTTTCTTCCTTCTTTGATTTTTTTTTCTTCTTGTTAGAAAAATGAGATGTCAGAAAATCTGACCCGTTGCTGTACCATATGCTTAGTGTCTATTTCCAACAGCAGGTGAGAATCTCATGATTCAATTCCCACCTGTGTCAAGGCCATTTTTCACCAATCTGCTGTGTAGGAAAGCACAGAATAAAAGCAATGAAATCTGTGGAAGACTTGTATATGTGGATCGCTGTACAGTGTTTCAGCATTGCCCGTATGACAAGGGAGTACGTGTACACATTTCCATCCCTGCGTGGTGTTAAAACAGGAAAGCATGGCCTCACGCCAGCATCACCAAGCCAAAATGTTCTGCAAGCTTGGCCAGACTCTGGAAAAATAACTTGTTGGCTTCCTTGTACAGCTCTGCTTTCTTCTGCTCTTTTTAATCTCACGCTTACAGACTTCCATGAAAAAAACATAATCCTGTAATCGCCAGGTGACAGGATGGGGTGGCTCAAGGCACAGCACCTGACACTGGAAAAGTCATAAATGCCAGGCTTGACGAATCTACAAATCTGTCCTTCCTGGAACAAATTTGGGTCTTGAAATCTTCCCATCGTTTGTTAGAGTCCTATTCCCTGATTTAGTCATCAAGGAGTCCTTGCCTTGAAGCAGCGTAATGATGTTTTCTCTCTGATGTCTAATTGCCAACTGGAGGGCTGTACAGCCAGTGACATCTTCCACGTCAAGCAGAGCACCAGCCTTAATCAGGGTCTTTATAATGGCCATATTGCCCTTGAGCACAGCAAGGTGCAAGGGTGTCCAGCCCACTTTGTTCCTGGCATTGACATCTGCCTTACACTCCAGAAGATTGATGACGGTCAAAAAGGAGCCTCGCTGGACTGCAAAATGGAGGGGGGTCCACTGGGACTTCTCAGCTATGTTGGGATCTGCCCCACATCTCAACAGCTCACAGACTACCGGCTCATCGCTGTAGCGAGTAGCCAAGTGAAGTGGTGTCCAGTCCATGCTTCCTTTGGCATTCAGTTTGGCACGGCTGTCTTTTAGCAGGTGGACGATTTCAATGTGTCCTTTGAAAGAAGCCAGATGCAGGGGAGTCCAGCCTTTGTCTGTCCTCAGCTCCACGTTGGCTCCGTACTTGATGAGCTTCTCACAGATGAGATACTTCCCCCTCACCACAGCCAGGTGCAGGGCACTGTAATGATTTTGATCCAGGCTGTTGACAGAGGTCCCATTCTTCAGCAAGTAATGGACTACTCTGAACTTCCCCCTCTCCACTGCGACGTGAAGTGGGGTTCTATGGTTCTTCTGCTTTTTCTCCAGGTCTGCTCCTTGACTGGCAAGCAGTTTCACCAAGCTGATGTGTCCAAAGCATGCTGCCACGTGGAGGGCTGTTTTCCCATCAGCCTCCTGTGTGTTGGAGTCAGCCTGGCGAGACAATAGTACTCGGGCCACATTCTCAAAGTTGTTCTGTGATGCCAAGTGCAGAGGGGTCCACCCATCGTGCTCTTGAGCATTTACCTGTGCCTGATGGTCTAGCAAGAGGCGTACAATTCTGTCATCCCCGTTCTGAGCGGCAAAGTGAAGAGGTGTCCAACCATCATCGTCAGGCATATTGACGTCTGCATCGTGCTCTATCAGAACTGAGCAGATCTCCGGTGACCTCTTCTGAACAGCCATAATGAGAGGGGTATAGCCACAGACTACCTGGCTGTTCACGTTGGCTTTACAGTTCAGGAGAAACTTGACCTTTTCCAGATTTCCCTGGATCACCATGAGGTGAAGTAATGTGAGGCCATTTTCATGGACTCTACAGATTTCCTCAGACAGGATGTCC
Source organism: Urocolius indicus (assembly GCA_013401255.1). Lineage (NCBI taxonomy): Eukaryota > Metazoa > Chordata > Aves > Coliiformes > Coliidae > Urocolius > Urocolius indicus. The sequence continues at coordinate 6,292 of WBNH01001547.1, read as the reverse complement.
TCTGGGCTTTCAACCCTGCCGTAAGAAGGTGGGACGTGAACCTCTTGATTATCAGTTTCTAAAGGCAGGGGAAACAAAATAGGAGAGACTAAGACCAACTGAAATAGCTTGGTGGTGTGCACAAGATGGCAGCAAGAGCAGGTGAATCTTCACCGTATGAAATGAGATAAAATTCATTGTAGAAACAGGGAATAAAAAATGAGGCAAGAGTAACACATGGCAGTCTCTTAGAAAGCAGTGAGACATTTGGCCTCTCCCTCACAGGAACTATATCTGCTTTTTCCTGTATAGTTTGTTTTCCTTAACTTAAAATAAGTCACTCACATGGAAGACTTACTCGAACCACACCCTTTACCACCAGAGAAAAAGGAAATAGGCTAATTTTTGGTAGCTTTCCCCTTCTTTGGTTTTGAATTATAAAGAAAGTCTCCTACTCACCAGCACTTCTGGGGTCTCGGGGATAGGCGAACTCTTCTTTGTCACTCTCATTTTCAGGAAGGAGAAAAGAAAAAGACGTAAGAGAAAGTTGCTCATCTGCATTCTGTAATGTTTGCACAGAACTGTTATTTGCTACTGCTTTAGAATTTTGTATTATCATTCAAGAGGCTTTTATTCAATCCTATTATTGCACCCAAAATTCAACAGAGCAAATCATGACACTAACAGGAATGCGAGAGCCTGAAAAGGATCTCTGGCTATCATTGAGACATTCCTCATCTTACTCACTTGCTCCCAAAAATACATATATTCTACTTCTGTATTGCAGCACATGCCCATGGCTGTATCCTGGCTAGTCGTTTTGTTTTTTGCACAGGGAACCCAAACACCCCCACCTCCTCAGTCCTCTATACTCAGACAGCTTGTTTCTTGCTGACTGCAAAACTGGGCAAATTCTCAAAACAGCAATAGTTCTCAGCTGCTACTTCTCCCTGCATGAAGCTGGCTTCTAGGCACAATTACACTCCAGGAAATGGGCTAAAATTGTGACTGTCCTGAGTTTATTCTTAGAGAAACGTGGGGATTTAAAACTTATTTTTCTTCTGCAAAGAGTTGTTTAAACTGGAGTGTCTTCAGTTCCATGAAGCTGGAAAATAGTCATCTGAGCACATATGCCAGCTCCATGGGCAGAACTCGTATGTCTGCTTGTGCCTCTCTTTATGACAGAGGCCTACATGATAAACCCATTTGTCTCCCCTAAACAAACAACAGATGTACAACCTATGCAAAGGTTGCTGAGGCGCCCCGTTGTCTGATGATAAACAGTGATGCAGAAAAACAGTCTCAAAAACTAGTAAGAACAGGGAAAGAACCCAGGGGAATTTCTCAAGTGAAACTGGGAAGCCTTCCTCACCTGCCGGCTCCCAGAGATGGCAGGCTTGTGGGACATCTTCCTGACGAGGCGTTCATTCTCTGGATCTACTACAAGGCTTTGTATCAGTGACAGCAGCATGTCTGTTTCCACAGGGATATCTACCAGAGCAAAAAGACTGTTAGCTGTGCAGATTACCCAGACGTTCAGAACCCAGTCAGTACCCAAGGCTGTGGAAGCCTTCTACACATCCTCCACATGGCCAGAAAGGAAAGAGAGAGACAGGGAACGCGTTGACAGGAAACGAGCTCCAAGCATTTCCAAGGCAACAGGCAACCCAACTGGGTAATAGTTACAAGCAATCCTATCCCCTATCAACCTTGACTAAGCCCTGTCGTAATCAGGTACTACACCTGTAAAGCTTGGCCTTTGCTTGGGGTCTTGGTCCCAACATCTCTTCATCAAGTCAACCATTTGCTGGCACTCTCCTGGCCAGTCATTGCTGATGGGTTCTAGGCAGGGCCTCTTTCCTGCTGCAACCTTGACTATAATGGCCATCATGTTGGCTCCTGAAAAAGAGCGACATGTGCCGGGCATTTTCCTCTGTGAAGATGGCTGTTATAAACGTTTAATTATTGCACAGCATGTAAGAAGTGTTCATATTTACCTGCATAAGGTTTCTTCTGCATAAGGACCTCCCAAATGACAATTCCAAAGCTGCAAGCAACAAGACACCATGAGCAGTCACTTCCATACGTACACAAACGTAAAATTCACATATTGCTTTCACCTTTTTGAGAAATGGGAAAACTGGGAAAGAAGCAGCCCTTACCTGTACACATCATATTTGATTCCTGGGGGCTTGCAGTTCTGGAGAAACATTTCAGGGGGGATGTAGCTCAAAGTGCCTCTCAAAGCAGAGCTTTCAATATATTGCATTCGGCTAGACTGCTCCATCCATTTTGATAGCCCAAAGTCTGAGATCTGCAGCAGATAAAATAAACAAAAGAGAGCCTCATCTGTAACGATCCCAGTCTCTCTCCTCCTTATATTAGCTGGGAGATACCTCCATCCTTCACAATAAGAGGTATGAGGAGGTACCAGCTGAAACTACATTAAATCCTGATAAAACTCTAGTCAGCGCTTTTCACTGAGTCCAACATGTCAGCACTTCTCCCTAAATTGGAGCCTTAATTTCTCAGGTCTGACACAAACTGCCTGTACAGTCTTGAGAATACCATGAAATTTGTTTACCAGCTGCTCGTTACAAGCCTCACCAGTCAACCTTTCATTGAGTGTCCCTGAAGAACCTAACTTCGTAGGATTCTGGACTCTTTTGGCCAAAGCACTCTTTCTCTTACTTGATAAACAACCCATCCCTACAAACACACCATTGAGGTCATACCTTGACATGCATATTCCCATCTAGGAGAACATTCCCTGGTTTTAGATCTAAGTGCAGCAAAGGTGGTGTCATGCTATGCAGGAAATTCATAGCCAAGCCCATCTCATGGATAACCCGGAACTTGAGCTGCCATGACATTTTGTGAGTGGGAAGAATCTTCTCCAAGGATCCTCTTGCCATATATTCCATCACTATCCCCAAAGGGTTATTGCAGACCCCATAGATAGTGACAATGTGCTGGAATTTTATCTTCTCCATCTTAGTTGCTTCTTCCATTAGACAGTTCATACTGATTCTGGAAAAACAAAAAAGAAAAGATGGAAACAAGAAATGGCATCTGTTGATTGACAGGATAGGTTACCCTAAGGTAGCTTAGTGGTAGCCAGCCTTTACAAGCAGCCCCGCATACTCCAACAAAGATTCATTCCAATTTGCTCCTTGAATGGGTGATAATGCAACCACGTCATGATCCTTTGCACGCTGTAATCTACAGGGCACTACAGCTTTTCAGAATGAGATGAGGATTATCTGGACAAATTCAGCCACTAGGGTCCTAGAGAAAGAGACCAAAACTTCCATCTTAGTCTTAGACTTTCGGTGATCACAGGAAGCCTTGTCCATGTGCCTGTTTCCACACCAAGTGATGCTCCTCTGGAAGCACGATGGCAGGAGGAGGCACTGTATAGTGAGCTATGCCTTTTTCATACACCACGTACCCACGGCGTAGCCTCACACTGCTTGCAGGCAGCCAGGGTCCAGTGACACACTAATCTGATGAGCCTGAGTGTATGGAGGCTTGTGCAGCCAGAGGCCATGTCTTGCCCATATCTATTCCTGCACCTTTGCCTGCAGCTTTCTCTCTGTGAGCACAGTGAATCTGGCCCTGAAGGGAGTCTAGACATGTCTGTCCACTGTTGCCAGTTTTGGCAGACCTGTTTCACTAATCTTTGCATTTCCCAACCTGATGAGCGAGTTGGGGTGCCCAGAACATGTTGACAGCAGACAAGCAGTAAAGTCCCAAAAGTTAATTTAAAAAGCACACCCTGGGAATGAATCTGAGCTTGCAACAACATTATGCCAGGCCACAAACAGCTCTAAACACAGTTCACCTAAGCAAAACCTCCTCCCAGGCTTCCTCTAGCAGGTTCCCTACAACAAAATGTAATATAAGTGAGAAGGCTCCTGACAGATTCCTATGCTGTGCACACAGTGATGTTTTCTGCATGACAACCTGCAGCTGAAGGTCTGCCACTTGTAAAAGTCAAAGCCAAAGCCAAAGCCTAAGGCAAGAAGAAACAGGCATTGCACAATACCCACCAGATGCATGGGACTACGGGACCAATGCTGGCCCTTTGTACAACCCCCACGGAAAGGAAGGATTTTTGGCACAGCCAAATAGCAGGACAGCAGAGTCTTGCCTTGTAATCCAGAACCCACCAGCAGTGCTAAAAAGTATAAGTCAGAGCAGCCTCAAAGCTGTTTGGACATGTAAGTGTTCCTTTCTCACTTTCACATACAGACGAGAAAGAGAGAGAAGCAGAACTCAGGTGACTAGTGCTTTTTCCACTGCCTTTTGGTACCAAAAACATGACTTCCCAGGGAGGAGAAGCCATGCGAACGTTTCCTTCAGAGTTTTAACACCAGATCACCATAGATTGCTCTAAATGACAGTCTGTACTACTGAGCTAGAAGAGACCACATAGTTACCTCTCCACGCCGGAGTCCTGCGGCAGGTACGGAGAGCATTTAACCGCATAAACTGTTCTCCACTTCTTGTGCTTGACTTGGTACACGTGCCCAAAGCCTCCGCTGGCCACTTTTAGCCAATCTTCCTCAAAATCCTCCTTATTAAAGACAGTTAAGCTGCCAAGTCTCCGGTGTCTCTCCGAAGTCATGACAGAAAAAGCAGCCTGGCTCTCTGTTGCCTGCTCAGACAGGATCAAAAAAGAATAAAAGGAGCTCTTCCCACTTGCAGCTTACATAGGGAGGCAGGGAGTTACCTGAAATGAGCCCTGTTACTTACTGCCAAGAGGTGGATCCTCAGTGTTTCTCTCATTGCATATGTGGAAGAGCTGCATTACTTAATTCCAGGCAGTAATGGCAGGCTACTGTGCAGAGCTTGGCCTGGCTGGATGTACCTCTGTGTTTCCATAAGGCTGCCCTTCTCTCTCTGTCATCACTAGGTGAGCAAATACTGGAAGAAAACAAGACAAAAAAGTGATGCAAGGCAAGAAGCTTTTAGCAATCGCCCAGTGCTGAAAGTGGGATTCCTCACCCGAGGCATCAGTACTCACTGGTGAAAGTGAGGCAGACTGACACTGAAAAGGAAGGAAGGCCCTATGCAGACAGATCCACGAGGCTTCTGTGCAGTCTTGCATATGTGAGCTGAATGAAGAAGAAAAGTGGAAAACACTCCAGAAAGGTGAAGAACAGAGAAGACTTCAGAACTACCATGTGGGAAACATGAGTGCATGAACCTGAGAAAATTAACAGAAATAAACCAAACATCATGAACCAGAGTAGTTTCCCCAGGGAGCGAGCATGCTGTTGGAAGACCGCAAGGGGCAACTGAAAAAACAAGAGAATACTGAAGAGCTGGTCTGAGCAGTTTAGCCATCATCATGTGAGCATTAGTAATAGCATGCATGCTTTTAGATGCTTTACACCTTGACTCCCGAGCTGTAAAAAGGGTTTAATGACGCTCGCCTGAGTCCTGGGCATGTATGTTTTTAAGAACATCACACAAAGGCTATCACTGTAGGTAAGTCAATGTCAAATATAAGGTTCTGCTGGTTTCCTCAGTGCTACTGTAATACAAACACCAACTAGTATTTCTCAAGGGTAGTTGACGTGGAATGTTGAACTACATACGAGATCTGAAGAAATTCTTGGAGGAAGACTGATCAAGGTGGAAACAGAAGCTAATTCTCTGTTGCATTTGACACAAAGTGCTCTGCCAAAGGCCTATCACTCATAGCTGAAGGCTTTAGGAAAAGAAGAAAAAGCAAAAAAACCCCAAAAATCCAGTCAGACTCTGCGGCTTTCTAGGAAGAAAAACAGCGTTAGAGTCTGACCTGTGACTCTTGTAAATTTCCTGACGCTCCTTAAGAGCCGCCCACCAACTGCCATGCTTCTGGCTCGGGTGCTGCTCTCAGCAACTCCACTGCCCCTTGCTGGCACTCATGTACCAACGCAGCTTCCGAGCCAAGGACAAGCACGGTGAGGCTCCATTCCCTTGTGTTCAGTCACAGATAGGATAAACTGTTATGCAACTGTTCAAGTTTTACTCTAGAAAGTTCAAAAAGTGAAGGAGTAGCGGAAAACAATCCATGGTTGCAGAATGACAGCTGCTGCTTCAATTCCTCCACAGGTGTGGAGGAATTGCAGGTGTGTTGCATTTCTTAGCAGTTAGCTCAGGCACACTCCAGAGTATGTTTAAACTTCAATGGCATTAAAAGGCAGTCATGCCAATCATTTGGACCATTGCTAATAACAACTTGTATTTCTTGAAGCGAACCTTTCTTGCTTTTGCTCCGACATGAAGGATGCAATTTGATCTGGTAGCCCCAGCCCTTAGG